>PVIW01010354.1:0-44740 GCA_004026585.1 Noctilio leporinus
TGGTGCAGCCACTGTGGAAAACAGTATGGGGTTTCCTTAAAAAACTAAAAATGGAACTGCCTTTTGATCCAGCAATTCCACTACTTGGACTATACCCAAAGAATCCTGAAACACCAATTCATAAGAGCCTATGCACACCTATGTTCATAGCGGCACTATTTACAATAGCCAAGTGCTGGAAACAGCCTAAGTGCCCATCGGTGGACGATTGGATCCAAAAACTTTGGTACATTTACACAATGGAATTCTATATGGCAGAAAGAAAGAAGGTACTTGTACCCTTTGCAACAACATGGATGGAACTGGAGAATATTATGCTTAGTGAAATAAGCCAGTCAGTGAAGGACAGGTATCATATGTTCTCACCCATTACGGGACAATAATGAGCAAAACTAACAACAAGCAAAACAGAACCAAGTGTATGAATACAAGGAATAGGCCGGCAGTGGTCAGGAGGAAAAGGGGAGGGGGGAGTGGGGAGGCAGAGGCAAAGAAGGGGAGCAGCTTAGACAAGAACCTAGTATAAAGGAACCATGGACATGGACAACAGGTGGGATTGACTTTGGGGGGAAAGGGTGGGCGGGGAGGGGGACAGAGGGGAGAAAAAAAGGGATGGATATAATACAACAACAATAAAATTAAAAGAAAAAAAAGTAAATGTAATACACCACATAAACAAAATGAAAGACAAAAACCATATGATCATATTAATAGATGATGAAAAAGTACTTGATAAAGGACAGTAATTTTACGATAAAAATGCTCAGCAAAATGGTAATAGAAGGAACATGTCTCAACATAATAAAGGCCATATATGAGAAACTCGCAGCTAACATCATACTCGATGGGCAAAAACTAAACACTTCCCCCTGAGGTCAGGAAAAAAAACAAGGATTTTCACTCTCTCCACTTCTATTCAACATAGCTTTGAAATTTCTAGCCATAGCAATCAGACAAGAGAAAGGAATTAAAGGCATCCAAAATGGAAAGGAGGAAGTAAAACTGTCATTATTTGCAGATGACATGATAGTGTACATAGAAAACTCTATAGGCTTCACCAAAAAACAAACAAACCAAAAAAAAAAAAAAAAAAAAAAAAAAAAAAAAAAAAAAAAAAAAAAAAAAAAAAAAAAAAAAAAAAAAAAAAAAAAAAAAAAAAAAAAAAAAAAAAAAAAAAAAAAAAAAAAAAAAAAAAAAAAACACACAAAAAACAAAAAAACTACTAGACATAATAAGTGAATTTGGCACAATAGCTAGATACAAAGTCAATATCCAAAAATCAAAGGTATTTTTATACACCACCAACAAAACATCAGAGATAGAAACTGGAAAAAAATAACTATTTACTACAGCAATAGGAAAAATTAAGTACCTAGAAATAAACTTAACCAAGGGGGTAAAAGACCTATACTCATAAAAGTACAGAAAACTGAGAATGGAAATTAAGAAAGATACAAATAAATGAATGCATATACCATGTTTATGATTAGAAGAATTAAGATATAATATTCATAATAATTTATAGATTCAATGCAATCCCTATTAAATACCAGACATATTTCACAGAGCTATAACAAATACATCTACAACTTATATGGAATAAAAAATGACCCAAATATCCTCAGAAATCTTGACAAATTAGAACAAACTAGGAGGAATCACAATACTTAATATCAATCTATATTACAAAGCCACTGTCACCCAAAGAGTCTGGTACTGGCGTAAAAACTGATGAATTGATCAATGGAATAGAATAGATAGCCCTAAAATAAACCCAGGTCTTTATGATTAATTAATATTTGACAATAAAAGCAGCAGCACAAAATGGAGTAAAAACAGTCTCTTTACCAAATGGTATTACAAGAACTAGACAGGGACATGGAAGAAGAAGAAGAAGGAGAAGGAGAAGGAGAAGGAGAAGGAGAAGGAGAAGGAGAAGGAGAAGGAGAAGGAGAAGGAGAAGGAGAAGGAGAAGGAGAAGGAGAAGGAGAAGGAGAGGAGGAGGAGGAGGAGGGGGAGGGGGAGGAGGGGAGGAGGAGGAGGAAGAAGAAGAAAAGAAAGAAAGAAAAAAAGAAAGAAAGAAAGAAAGAAAGGAACTAGACCAACAAACTACACCAAACCCAAGATAGACAAAGCACTTAAATGTAAGCCATGACACCATAAAAGTCCTAGAAGAAAACAGGCAGTAAAATTTCCGATATACCATACAGCAATATCTTCACCAATATATCTCCTAGGATAAGGGAAATGAAAGGAAGAATAAACAAATGGGACTACATCAAACTATGAAATGTCTGCTCAGTTTAAAACAAAAACATCTACAAGATGAAAAGGGAACCAATCTTATGGGAAAACATATTTGTCAATGATACCTCGGATAATGATATACAAAATATATAAAGAACTTATATGACTCAGCACCAAGAAGACAGACACTTATTTTAAAATGGGCAAAGGACCTGAACACACACTTCTTCAAAGAGGACATACAGAAGGCCCATGCTCAATATCACTAGCCATCAGAGAGATGCAAATTAAAACCACAATGACATACCACCTTACACTGGTCAGAATGGCCATCATTAACAAATTAACAAACCAGTACTGGTGAGGATATTGGTGGGAATGCAGACTGGAGCAGCCACTATGGAAAACAATATGAAATTTTCTCAAAAAGTTAAATTGGAATGCCTTTAGATTCAGTAATTCCACTGCTAGGATTATACCCCAAGAATCCTGAAACACCAATTCAGAAGAACCTATGCACCTCTATGTTCATAGCAGAGCTATTTACAACATCCAAATGCTGGAAACAGCTTAAGTGCACATCAGTAGATAAGTGGATCACCTCTGCTAATCTCCATAAGGTTGTCTGCATCTATAATATTTTGTTTCTTTTTGCCTAATCCCTTTTCATTTTCACCCAGATTCTAACTACCTCCACTCTGACAGTTGTCAGTCTGTTCTCTAACTATGAGCCTTTTTCTATCTTCTTTCTTAGTTTATTTTGTTCATTAGATTCCACATATAAGTGAAACCATATATTACTTGTCTTTCTCTGACAGGCTTATTTCACTTAGCATAAAAATGTTAATTGATGATGGAATTAAATTCCAAAAGCTTTCTACTGTGTCCTTGTCTCTGCTACTACCTTCCTACCCCTGCCCCTATTAGTTTTCAGTGAAGTTGCTGAGTAAACTTTTTTCAATTTTTTCTTTTTTCTTTTTCTCTTTTTTTGAGAGAGAGGAGGGAAGGGAGAGAGGCAGAGAGGGAGAGAGACTTCAATGTATGGTTGCCTTTCACCTGCCTCCAGCTATGGACCTGGCTGGAGACCTGGCTTGCAACCTGGTTATGTGCCCTGGCTGGGAATCAAACCAGCAACCTTTGGGTTTGCAGGGTGGTGCCTTATCCATTGTGCCACCAGCCAGGGCTACGAAGTAAAATTTTATAAAGGAAAATATGAATAAAGTCCTTCAATGTTTTCTTATTACACTTGAGGATGCCACTCAATTCCTGAGCATGGTATGCAAGGGCCATGCATGCTGCTGGTTTTCCCTACAGCCTGGGACTGATCATCCCTATATCTAACCTAAGCAATCTTGTGCTGAACTAGGTGCATTTTTCATACAGGTGCATAGCTGCTTGTTTTGTTTGCTCATTTTTTATTTGTTTATTTTAGTCTAGCTGAAGGAATTTCTTCTCCTCAGGCCATACTTGTCTTCCAAGGCTCTATCCAAGTGCTATCTAATTTATCATGTTATGTCCCAGCTATCTTGATTAAAATTTCTCTTTCTGTTCTTTCTTAACAGCTTGCAGTTAACATTTATCCTTCTTCCCCCACCCCCGACCCTATATTCTTTCCTCTTTAAGAGACTGCATAACCTTGACACTAGCTGGTGTTAATGGGTACTGGGATTTAGGGTTTTCTCATAGCCCAAGAACTGTTGCCTCATGTGAGGAGAAACATTAGTCCAATGAATCAATCAATAGGTGAAACATTGCAATTCAGTATTATTACTAGTTATTTTTTTTTTTCAAGTAAGAGCTGGGAGTTAAGGGAATCTGGAATAATGTAGAGTGGATGTGCTGGGAACCAGGATTCTAGCTTTGTAGAGTAAGTAAATATTAAAGAATTAAAATTCCTGAGGAAAGAAACAGGAAAGATACAGAAAGAACCACAAGTCAATTTTTGTCCCTGGCTCCAATGTCCATGCCTTTTTATCTTTTGTTACATGATTTTTCCAAATTTGTTACATTTCTTTTCCAAATTAAGCTCCTTTGAGTTGTGATTCTTTAAAAACAAACAGAATACTCAGGATACCAGTCTACATAGACTTCTATTATGGCTATTGTACTATATTATTAAATACATTTCTTTTTAAGTTTCTGGCTTTCAATATTTCAAAGTCTAAAATTAGCTACTTATGCCCTGACCATGTGGTTAATTTGATTGGAGCATTGTCCTGTGCACCAAAAGTTTGTGGGTTCTATTCTCTGTCAGGGCACATACATAGGTCGTGGTTCAATTCTCAGGCGGAATAGAGGAAGCAATCAATTGAGTTTTTCTCTGTCTCTCTCTAAAAATCAATGAACATATCCTTGGTGAAGATTTTTTTTTTAATTATCTACTTTCTGAAACAGAAAGAAATTAAGGGAGTATTATTCTTACTACACTGATGGTTAAACTATATGTGAGGGACAGTATAGCTCTGTGAATTCCCTAGGTCACCACTGATAAAATCATATAATCTCATAAACTGAGATACTCCTTCATATAGAAACAAAATGGGATAATCAACAAAATAAATGTGGGCACTAAAAATGTGAACATTTTAATTCTAACATTGCTTTTTCTGTCCTACTGTAATCCACTCTGCTAAGCATATGCAATGGAGACATCATTAGATTCTTTGCAGCAAGACTTGAGCTCTCATCTTTGATGAAAGCTTGTTAAAAGTGATCTAACATGGTGGTTACCTCTCCAGTCTATGTTTCCTAATGGGGAAATTTGAGAGTGCAAATTCTCATATGATAATCAAAGGATCAAAGGGTTACTACTGACTTGTCGGCAGATGCCAAGGGTAGATGGATGAAATCAGCACCTCCTGTAACTCTTGATACTAATTAGCTTTCTGCTCATTGACTATACACAGTTGTCCACCGTACATTTTGTTTTAAGCTTTCAGATAGCCTTCTTTTATTTTATTTTATTTTATTATTTTTACTTTTGGGCTTTGCAATGATAACACTTACTTGCCTTAGAATATGAACACCTTTCTAAACAAGATGGGTGCCTTTTGAAGCAATGGATTTTCCATTAAATTTCAATGGAAGTGATTTTGTGGATATATCTCCTAGGGAATGAGAAGGAAGGTCACTAGAAGATGAATATAAATGCATAAAGATCCAGGATATGACAGCTTTTTCTAATTCAGGCCACTGATTAAGGTCCAAGCAGACTCTCACTGCTCATTGTCACAATCAACACAGCTCAAATTGACTGGATATAAATATCAGTTAGAGTCAAGTCTGAATAGTTTTGCTTGAGGTATAATGATCTTGCATGCTTGGAGTACGTAGATTTATTTAGATCCAGAATGTTATTCAAACTTCTGTTCTACAAATGGGAAAAGTTAACATAAAGACATTATATTTACAAGTCAAAGTGCATATAGCTAATTCATGACCTAGTTGAGACAGAAAAATAACCTACAAACATCATACTAGCAGCACCTCCTTTCACCTGTTTTGGAATCTTGCTGTGTTAATTATCTCCCATTTTCTTAAAACTTTGAGTATTTCCCTTTGTGCTTGAAACTTTTCAGCATTCTTAAATATTTTTTTAAAAATTAAAGAAAACCAAACTTGACCTATATCCTTCCTCTACTCGCTCTATTCTCTCAATGTTTTTTCTCAACCCAATGCTTGCTACTTCTATATTGTGGTCACTTTCTCCCACCCCACCCCTACTCACACACACTTAATACATAGTGCACTGGGTCCAGTCTCCGTCAAAACCCCCGACTGTTATCCATGGTCATCAGTGATCATTAATGAAAAGCCAAGAATGTATTTGTACATTCTTTTTGGATCTCTATATGACATTGTTGGGACTACTGATTACACTCATCTTAAAGTATTCTTGATTTTCTATGAGCCCTCTTTGCTATGTCTCTTCTGGGAAAATCTCTCATTCTTCTCCAAAGACAACACTGTCCCTTTTCCCTTTTCTCTGCCTTAAAGACTGATTTTCTGTATTTTGCTTTCATCATTTTTTGCCATCTTCCTTTTGCATTAATGTACCCTGTCTCAGGCTTTAAAAAAAAATCCAGATTTGTTCCTAGAATCTGGGGGACTCTATGCAATTGCTTATCTACTGCCTGCCCTCAGGCAGTATTAACAGATACACATTCATACATGCACACACAAACACAGAGTACAGTACCTCAAACACCACACATTAAAAAAAGTTGTTAATTCCCCCACCCTTACCTCCAAAATAGCTTCTTCTGCATGTAAGCTTTGTTGAATAGTATCACTATTACCTAAGATAAACACCTGGAAAGCAGTCCAGACTTCTTTCTCTCCTTCCCTCTCATCACCAATTTGCCCCATCTTCTGTTTATTTATTCACTGAAATATCGCTTGATTTCTCTCCTCCTTTCAAATCCCACCTCAAACTTCAGTGACTACCTCACTGCAGACCGATGTTGTATCTTGCCTAAATGTTCATTGCTTCCTAATGGTTGCCCTATCTACTATCACCTCGCTTACTAAAAGAATAGCCACCACACAGGTTGGTGCTGATAGTGGCCCTGTAAGTTCTGACCTAGTGCTGCGAAACATGCAATACCTGAGAACAAACCTGGAGGTTCCCATGGAAAGGATCAGATTTTAGGAATGTGGTTTGCCCCCTTGAAGCCTATCCAATAAGAATAATGCAAACTAGATGCTTATGCTCAAAGCACAGGGCAAAAACACCTCCTTACTCTATGGCCATCTGTCATCTTTGTGTCCAGCAGACCCTGACCCATGGGACAGCATGCTGTTTCTTTCATTGTTATCACTAAAAATATACCTATTGTATAATCAGCACAATATGATGTTGATTGATAATCTTTATGTGCTCTCTGTTGACCCCTATACACTGCATAGTCAATAAAAGCTTTGGAGGAATGATCGTTAGTACTCTTCACCGCTGGAGGGAATGGCCAGACTTTCTCCCCAAACATAAGCTGTGTTGGGCATTTTTCCTTTATTGCGGCATTGCTCAGGGGACCTTGCTGGTTGAGGACCCGTCTAGAAATTATGTCATGTGCCCACCTAGAACCTTCAGTTCATGGTTTTGGGTTTAGTTCAGTCTCTTACATCAGCAAAACAGAACTTTGTTGTAATGTCAACTATGAACATTTAAGTCTCTTTTGCCTGGAAATACCAGCTCTTTTTTAATGAACTTCCCTACAGGGAAAATAAACCACCATTGTGCCTTGAATATACCACTCATGTTATTATAGTAGAGAACTGGCAACACTTTAGTGTTGATATCTGTCCCCTTTCTTCATTGCATGAGTTTTTTAATGGCTGATACTCTATGTGTACATTTTCCCATTTCCCAGCATAAAATTTGCCACACTGTCAGTTTTCAAAAATTGTTTTTAGGAGGGTAAATTAATGGATGATTATACATATCTACATACACATACAGATATATTATGTTATGTGCATACATATACCTGAATGTATCAGTGAACTCTTACAGACCATCAGCTCATCTTATCTCAGCTCCTCCTGTCTGTTAATGCACCATTACTAGAGCACTCTGTGAGTCTCTGAATAACTTCAAACAGGACCAGCCTACTAAGGCCTTGCTTCAGGGTTGGCTAAGCTTCTCTTGTCTCATATTGTGGAAATCTGCTGGGTACCTGTACTTTTGCATCCATGATCTGAAAGTGGGGGTAAGGGTGTCTTAAGTCCTTGCAGGGAAAAACCTTTGATGATGTGGATGGAATCCCATGAATAAATGTGTCCACTTCTCCATCTGGCATTTGCTGTCTATACATCTTTTCATATGGCTTTTCTGAAGGTCATTTAGGAGTAAAACATCTGCAATGTTGGTATTATCTTTAACTTATTCTTTTGTTTATTTAATCTTTATTGTATTTTTCCATTACCATTTAGTCCTCTTATACTCCCTCCTCCTAGCAATCACCACACTGTTGTCCCTGTCCATTAGGTCTTTTTTCTTTTTATTCCATCCCTCCACCACCTAACCACCCCCCACTAACTGTTATCTGCTTATTTTGCTTGTTTTGTCCAATAGAGTCCACATATGAGTGAAATGCATGGTATTTGTCTTCCTCTGACTAGCTTATATCACTTAGCATAATGTTCTCCAGGTCCATCCATACTGTCTGTCACAAAGGGTAAAATTTTCTTCTTTTTTTACAGCCAAGTGGTATTCCATTGTGTAAATGTCCCATAGTTGTTATATACACTCATCTACTGATGGACACTTGGGCTGCTTCCTAATCTTGATGATTATAAATAATGCTACAATGAACATAGGAGTGATTATATTGTTTTAAAATAGTGTTTTGGGTTTCTTTGATTTTTGCCAAAAGTGAGATCACTGGGTCAAAAGGCAGATACATTTAATATTTTGTGTTACTTCCATACTGCTTTCCATGGTGATTTCTCCTGTCTGCATTCTTACCAACAGTGCAAAAGGGTTTAAGAAAACAATGTAATTTGCAATTTCTTCAAAAATAATAAAATATATAGGAATAAACATAACCATCAATGTAGCTCAGAAGATTATAAGACACTGAAGAAAAAAATGGAAGAAGATACAAATAAGTGGAAGCACATACATTGTTAATGGATAGAAAGGATTACTATCATTAAAATGCCCACACTACCCAAAGTAATCTATAGAAGCAACATAATTCCTATCAAGATTTAAATGATGTATTTCATAGAACTAGAACAAATATTTCAAAAAACTTATATGGGACCATAAAATACCCCACATAACAATAGTGATTCTGAGAAAGAAGAACAAAGTTGAGGACTCATGCTATCTAATGTCAAACTATACTATTAGACCATAATAATAAAAACAACATGGTGCTGGCATATAACTCATTCTTATATTGCTTCTCTCTCAGTCATATTCTATTTCTTACTTCTATTCCTGGGAATTACATTATTCATCAATAATTAGATCTATGCTGTCATTACATACTCTGATTCTGGGGGAACCTATGCTAAAGCAGTAACTAATGGTCACAATAAAGAAAAACAACTGAAGATTTTGTAAAATCCTCTTTATGTTACAATTTTCAAGAAAAAGATTTTAATAATTTTACAAAATATATGTATTCAAGACATTTTTTAGCTTGAACTAAATTTGTATTTTAATTTTGATATGTAGTCAGTATGTAATTTGAGTCTCACCTCTACCATTCATGAATTATTTAACATGGTTAACCTAATAATTTCAGTAAGTTCCAGTTTTGTCATAAATGAGATGGGAGTAACCATAATCCCCTCATAACATTGTTGTGAGTCTAAAATGCATTAATAGATAAGTAGTATACTCAGAACCTGAAATCCTGAACATGTAATTCCATCTTTCATTACATAACAATGCATTTCTTTAAAAGATGCACCATTATCATTAGAAGTGAGCTACTGTCATTTATTATAAGCATGACTTTCTGTTATAGAAAACTGATGCTATAATATGTTTAAGGACAAATCACTTTTGAATATTTCTATTATTACAATTTTCTTTAACACTTCCCTCTTTAATGGCTTAAGTTTACTGATGTTAATCTTATTAAAGCTAAGGAGTTGCTCAGCCATCATAAAATATAATTTTTTACTTTGAATTGCATTGAGACACAAAGTTTTTTAAATTTAATTTTATTGTTGTTGTATTACATCCATCCCCTTTTTACTCCCCTCTGTCCCCTTCCCCACCCACCCACTACCCACTAAAGTCAGTCCCACTTGTCCATGTTTATGGTTCTTCCATACTAGTTTTTTGACTAAACTGCTCCCCTTCTTTGCCTCTTCCTTCCCCTCTCTCTGCCCCCCTTTCCCCTGCCCACTGAAAGTCTAGACACAAAGCTCTTATCACTTATATTATCACTTATGTTTTCATTTCTTAGTTTTTTTATTTAGTTATAAGACAGGACGCAGCAACATTTACAAAATTGTTCTGTGTTAACACATAAAAATAGTCATCAAATTACTCAATGGACAGCATTCCAATCTGGAATGACCTGAAATGTTGATTCACTAACTAAATCATTTGAATTCAGCACATGAAAGTAATTTAACACCTGTCTATATATGAGAAGACAGGTGAATATAAGTTAAGTGCTCTAATTTCCAGACCAACCAGTATTTGCTCTAGAATAATGTTGATCCGTTACCTTTACAACAAGAATAATTTTAATTCAATATGATAGGAATTCCACTTATGATAAAGTGTTCAATTTCAACTATAAAATGGAGCTGCTTTATAGGTAAAATACACTGGAATGATATAAACCAGCAATAATTTTTGGTGTGTTGTATTTTTTAACTGAGTATATAGCTGTGGAATGACTATTCTTTGAGAATACCTACCACTTCTGACTTATTTGCTACATTATCTTAGAAATTTACCTTACCATGACTTCATTCCTTTTTATTATTATTTTTTAGATATTTTACCATTATTCTCATTCTACATTCCACCTTGTTTACTAAATCCTATTAATTTATCAAGTCCCAACTTTAGACCTTATTGCTGATATTGTACAGAGGTTGAAACATGTTTCTTGTATTTCTGTGGTTGTGTAAAGCTAAACCATTTCATAGAACTCACTGTTTCCTGTCCATTTCTTGGGAATATTTGTAGATAAATCAACTAAGAGTACTGTATAGCATTTGTTATTGCACCTAATCTTGTGCCACATAAACAAAGCAACAACTCAACAAGATTGTCAACTCTTTGAGAGTAGAGACCATATCTAGCTTTAATTTTTAAACTAAAAATTTAAACCATTCTATGCCAGAAGTTTTTCTAGTCTTCACCTTATAGGAGACATTTAAGAAATGTGAAGTGAATTATCATGATTCGGTGATTGAATAGGAATGTATTTCTTACATAGGTACAATCACAGAGTATCATGCTGAATCCAGCTTATTTCAATTTGTATTACATCATGATTTGCGCTTCCCTAACCATTAAAGATCCGAATGACTCATGGAATTGGACAATGGAGAAAGAATTGACTATGAATAAGAGGGGTGGGCTGGGTGGAGGGGAACAAAAGGGAAAAAAACTGGGGCAACTATAATAGCATAAACAATAAAAAAGATGAAACAAACATTAAATGTATCTATGTGATATTCAGCTGGGCAGATATTTTTTATTATTTAATGTATTGAATATCTCACTTGCCTCCTAATGAGGAACCCCTGACCCACAGAGATCCCTCAGTGCCTCAAATGAAACAAAAAAACCCCAGGCAGCTTGTGCTAAGGGAGGGAAGGCCTGGCTAAGAGAGACAAGAATCTCTAGTACCCCTCTCCAAATACTCTTATTGAAAAACCAAAGTAGAGGGTGCACGTATACATCATAGATCATTGTGAAAGGAGGGTGCTTTATAGAGTAAGAATTATTACATACAAACCACAATAGAAGAAACGCAGATGTCTTGCCCAAGGGGATGGTCTGCTGGACAAGATGTTGACAAGGACTCCAGGTGGCTGATAAAAATAGGGGCGGTAAGGTTGCATGTGGGTTAAAGTTTAACATCTGCTGCTGTTATAATAAGCAAGTCAAAAAAGTTAGCTTCAAAGATTGTATAGAAAATTCCCATGGCCAGGTTCCAACTGGGGTCCCCCAGTTACAGCATAGGGGCCTGTATGCACCCAGCTTTTCTGGTTTCCTGGACAGGCATTACAGGCTTGGTCTGGCCTGTGCAGGTCTCCCCACCCCACCACTGTCCCTTGGGTGTCCCCAGCAGCCTCCACATTTTAATTTAATGGATAATTTAGGCATATGCTTTTGTGTATTTCTAATTATATACTTAGACTAGATTCATGATTTTGAAATTATTACATTTTTTTACTTTTAATTAATACTTCCTTATAATAACAAAATGTTTTCCTAAAAGTATACAATTGTTTATATCTTAACAAATAGCACATGCAACTGTTTTACCATATCCTTGAAAACACTGAGTATTTCAGTTTATTAAAAGACTGTGCATGCATGTGTGTAAAATGCCTTCCTCATAACCCGATTTTTCCCATTCACTCCTAATGGAAACCTTTCCCTGGCTTTGCAGCTAAATAAAACAACAGCTTTGTACATGCTGGAAAACAAACAAACAAACAAACAAACAAACAAAAACACTTGTAGAAAAAGTTCATAGATTTTCAAACATTCTAAAGAAAATAAAATAACACAAGGAATCTCCGCACACCCAGCTTTAAAAAGGACCAACTCACTTATGGCCAATAGTTTTTTGTTTTGTTTTGATTTTTAAATAATTTCCACTCTTGTGTCCTCGGGTTACTGTGAAAAGCATCACAGATATATCATTTTACCGACAAATACTCAGGTTATTGTGAAAAAAATCACAGATATATCATTTTACCCATAAATACTTAATTGTGTATTTCTTTTTTTTTAAATATTTTATTTACTATTTCCAGAAAGAGAGGAAGGGAGAGAGGTAGGGAGGGAGAGAAACATCAATGTACAGTTGCCTTTCACCTGTCTCCAGCCATGGACCTGGCTGAAGACCTGGTTACAACCTGGTTATGTGCCCTGACTGGGAATGGAACCAGCGACCTTTGGGTTTGCAGGCTGGCACCTTATCCACTGTGCTACTGGCTGAGGTGGGTAACTATGTATTTTTAATAGATAGAAATTCACTTTGTAAACAGAACCAAAATAGTATTATCATACCAAAACAAAATTAACAATAAGTGCTTGGTATCATTAAATATATAGTGTTAACTTTATATTTTTACACATAAAGCTAGCAACTACACATGCAGCTTCATTAATGTAAGCTTTCTTCAAAAAAAAAAGTTATTTGTTTCATAAGATTGACAAAAGTCAGGATATTGATGGGTATGTATTTATAGTGCCATTTGATATATTCCTCTCTTTTTAAATTAATTTATTGTTTTATTGCAATTTTTCCATTTTTCCATTATTGTTCTCCCCTGCCCCACCCACCTCATACTCACTCCCACAATCAATCCCCACCTTTTTGTCCATGTCCATGGGTCATTTATACTAGTTCATTGACTAAAATCTTCCCCATCTTTCCCCCTTTCTTCCCCTCCTTCTTCCCCTCTGATCACTTGTTCAGTCTGTTCCTTGTTTCTATGTCCCTGGTTCTACTTTGCTTGTTTGTTTGTTTTGTTCATTAATCTCCTGTTTTAAGTGAGATCATATGGTATTTGTCTTTCACTTACTAGACTATTTCACTAAGCATAACATGCTCCAGTTCCATTCATGCTGTTGCAAATGGTAAATGTTTCTTTTTTCTTTCTGCTGCATAGCATTCAACTGTGTAAATGTACCACAGTTTATTTTTTTGTTTGTTTTGTTTTTGTTTTTTATCAATTCCTCCACTGATAGATACTTAGGCTATTTCTAGCATTTGACCACTGTAAATAGTGATGCTATAAATAGGGTGCATAGATTCTTTTAATTGGTGTTTCAGGATTCTTTGTGTATACCATATTCCTAGCAATGGAATCATTGGATCAAAAGGCAATTTTATTATTATTATTATTATTTTGTTTAGGAAATTCCATACTGTTTTTCACAGTAGCTGCACCAGCCTGCCTTACTATCAACAGTGCACTAGGGTTCCCTTTTCTCCACATCCTCAGCAGCACTTGTTTTTTATTTTTGTTAATGATGGCCATTCTTACAAGTGTGGTATCTCATTGTGCTTTTAATTTGCTTCTCTCTGATGATGGCTAGCGATGTTGAGTATTCTTTCATATGCTTGTGGGCCTGTTGTTTGTCCTCCTCAGAGAAATGTCTGTTCAGGTCCTTTGCTCATTTTTTAATTGGGTTGTCTGTCCTCCCTGTGTTGAGTCATGTAAATTCTTTATATATTTTAGAGATCAAACTCTTCTTTTAATATCATTGGCAAATATGTTTTCCCATATGGTTGGTTCCCTTTTCATTTTGCAGGTGTTTTCTTTACCTGAGCAGGGACTTTTTAGTATGATGTAGTCCCATTTGTTTATTTGTTCCTTTATTTTCCTTGCCTTGGAAGAAATATCAGTGAAAATAGTACTGTGTGAAATACTGCAATTTACTGCCTATGTTTTTCTCCAGGACTTTTATGGTGGCATGGTTTATATTTAAATCTTTTATCCATCTTGAGTTATCCTAGTATATGGTGTAAGTTGTATCTTTTTGCAAGTCCTTGTCCAGTTTTTTAAGACTACCTGTTGAAAAGGCTATTTTATCTTTTTGCAAGTCCCTGCCCAGTTCTTTTAAGACTACCCTGTTGAAGAGGCTATTTTTACCCTATTTCCCCTTTTGTCAAATATTAGTTGATCATAGAAATGTGGGTTTATTTCTGGGCTTTCCATTCTTTGCCATTGATCTATAAGTCTATTCTTATGCCAATATCAGACAGTATTGCATACAGTGCCCTTGTAATATAGTTTGATATCTGGTATAGTGATTCTTTTAACTTTGTTCTTCTTTCTCAAGATTGCTGAGGCTATTTAAGATAACTTTTGGCTTCATATAATTCTTTTGAAGATTTTATTATTTTTAAAAAATATTTTAAAATTATTTTTAGAGAGCAGGGAAGGGAGAGAGGCAGAGAGGGAGAGAGACATCAATGTATGGTTGCCTTTCACCTGCCTGCAGCTATGGACCTGGCTTGCATCCTGGTTATATGCCCTCACTGGGAATTGAACCAGCAACCTTTGGGTTCACAGGCCAGTGCCTTATCCACTGTGATACCAGCCAGGGCTTTCATGTAAATGTTTGAAATATTTGTTCTTAATCTGTGAAATGTCATTGGTATTTTAATAGGGATTGCATTGAATCTATAAGTTGCTTTGGGTAGTGTGAACATTTTAATGATGTTATTTTTTTCCATCCATGACCATGGTATATGCTTCCATTTATTTGTATCTTCCTTATTTGTTTTTTCTTCAGTGTTCTGTAGTTTTCTGAGTACATGTCTTTTACCTCCTTGGTTAAGTTTATTAGTAGGTACTTTATTTTTCATGTTGCTATAGAAAATGGGAACTTATTTTCCTGATTCCATCTTCAATATTTTATTGTTGGTATAGAAAAGAGCCTCCAATTTTTGGATTTTGACTTTGTATCCAGCTATTTTGCAAAATCTTTTTATTAGCTTGTTAGTTTTTGGTGGAGTCTATAGTGTTTTTTTAAAGATTTTATTTATTTATTTATTATTTTTTAGAGAGAGGGGAAGGGAAAGAGGCAGAGAGGGAGAGAGACTTCAATGTTTGGTTGCTTCCAACTGCCTCCAGCTACAGACCTGGCTGGAGAGTTAGCTTGCAACCTGGTTATGTGCCCTGGCTGGAAATTGAACCAGCAACCTTTGGGTTTGCAGGCTGGTGCCTTATCCATTATTCCACCAGCCAGGGCTTCATAGTGTTTTCTATGTACACTGTCATATCATCTGCCAATAAAGCAATTTTACTTCCTCTTTTCCAGTTTGGATGCCTTTGATCCCTTTTTCTTGCCTAATCTCTGGCTAGAATTTCAACACTATGTGGAATACAAGTGGGGAGAATGGACACTGTTGTCTTGTTTCTAATCATAAAGGAAAGGCTTTTAGTTTTTGCCCATTGATTATGATGTTAGCTGAAGCTTTCTCATTTATGGCCTTTATTATATTGAGATATGCTCCCTGTATTCCCATTTGCTGAGCATTTTTGTTATAAATGAGTGTTGTACTCTATCAAATGCTTGTTCAACATCTATTAAAATGATTATATATAATTGTCTTTCCTTTTGTTTATGTGGTGTATTACAAATATCGATTTGCAAATATTACACCATCCTTGAATTCCTCAGGTAAATCCTACTTGATCATGGTGTATTATCTTTTTTTTATCTTATTTTTTATTTTATTGTTCTTGCATTACCTGTATCCCATTTTCCCCTACTGCTCTCTCCTGCCCCACCTTCCTCATCCCCCTCCTCATAGTTAATCCCACATGTTGTTTATACCCATGGGTTATCCATATTTGTTCTTTCACGAAACTGTTCCCCTTCCTTGCCTCTTTCTCCTCCTCCCCTCTGCACATTGAAAGTCTGTTCCTGGTTTCCATGCCCCTTGTTCTGTTTTCTTGTTTGTTTGATTTATTCATTAGATCCATGTGTTGGGTGAGATCATTATGGTATTTGTCTTTCACTAACTTGCTTATTTCACTAAGCATAATACTCTCCAGTTCCATCAATGGTGTTGCAAAAGGTAGGTGTTTCTACTTTCTTTCTGCTGTGTAGTATTCCATTGTGTAAATGTACCAAAGTTTTCGGATCCATTCATCCATTAATGGGCACTTAGGCTGTTTCCAGCAATTGTCTATTGTAAATAGCACTGCTATGAACATAGGGGTGCATAGGTTCTTTTGAATTGGTACTTCAGGGTTCTTTGGGTATTATATCAGTTTTGATGCCTCCAAGATTTATATATATGGGTGCTCCTATATTGGATGGTATATGTTTACAACAGTTATATCGTCTTAATGGGTTGTTCCCTTAAGTATTATAAAATATCTTTCTTTGTCTCTTTTAATGGTCTTTGTTGTAAAATCTAATTTGTCTGATATAAATATTGCTACCCCAGCTTTGTTTTATGTACATTTGCTTTAATTTTTCTATCCCTTCACTTTCAGCCTGTGTAAATTTTTTATTCTGTGATGAGTCTCTTGTAAACAACATATATGTGGGTCATATTTTCTTATCAATTCAGCTACCCTATGTCTTTTGATCAGTGCATTTAATCCATTTGGGTTCAAGGTTATTATTGACAAGTAGTTATTCAATGATAGTTTTCCCCTTTGTACCTGTGCTCCTCTCTGTCTCTCTGTTTCTTTATCTTTTTAAAACAGATTTTATTCATTATATT
Organism: Noctilio leporinus; assembly: GCA_004026585.1. NCBI lineage: Eukaryota > Metazoa > Chordata > Mammalia > Chiroptera > Noctilionidae > Noctilio > Noctilio leporinus. The sequence goes on from PVIW01010354.1 coordinate 17,163, forward strand.
TAGAAAGAAGGGCAGGGAGGGAGGAAGAAAGGGAGAGAAACATCAATGTATTGTTGCCTTTCACCTACAGACCTGGCTGAAGACCTGGCTTGCAACCGGGTTATGTGCCCTGAGTGGGAATAAAACCAGCAACCTTTGGGTTCACAAGCCAGCATCCATCTCCTGAGCCACCAGCAAGGGCCTGTTTCTTTATCTTTTTAAAGCAGAGCCTTTAGCATTTCTAACAATGCTGGTTTGGTGGAGATGTATTCTTTTAGTTTTCTTTTATCTAAGAAACTCCTGCCCTGACTGGTAGCACAATGGATAAGGTGCCGGCCTGCGAACCCAAAGGTTGAAGGTTCGACTCCCCAGCCAGGGCATGTAACCAGGTTGCAAACCAGATCTCCAGTCAGGTCTGTGACTGGAGGCAGGTGAAACACAACCATACATTGATGTCTCTCTCCCTTTCTGCCTCTCTCTCTTCCCCTCTCTCTAAAAATAATGAAATAAAATCTTAAAAAAAAAAAAAAAAAAAGAACAAGAAACCCCTTATTTCACCTTCCCTTTTGAATGAGAGCCTTGCTGGGTGGAGTAGTCTTGGGTGTAGGTCTTTGATTTTCATTGCTTGGAATATTTTTTGCCATTCCCTTCTTGCTTGTAGTATTTCTGTCGAGAAACTGGCTGACAGCCTTATCCAATCTCTCTTGTATATTATTAACTATTTATCTTTTGCTGCTTTTAGGATCCTCTCTTTGTCTTTGAAAGTTGTCACTTTAATTATGATGTGTCTTGGAGTGGGCCTTTTTGAGTTCATTTTTATTGAGACCTTCAGTTCTTCCTGGACTTGTGTAGCTTTTTCTCTCACCATGTTTAGGAAGTTTTCTGTCATTAATTTTTCAAATAGGTTTTCTATTCCTTGCCCCACTTCTTCTCTTTCTGGTACCCCTATGACACAATTCTTACTATGTTTCATGTTGTCCTGCAGCTCTTTTAAAACTTCTTCATTCTCTTTCAGTCATTTTTTGTTTTGTTTTGTTGCACTGAAAATTTTTTCTATGTTGTCATCCAGTTCACTGACCCAATCCTCTGCTTCATCTAGCCTGCTTTTTCTTTTAATTTAATTTTATTGTTGGATTACATCCATCCTCTTTCCCCTCCCTTCTCTCTCTTTCCCCACCCACCTACACCCCACAAAAATCAATCCCACTTGTTGTCCATGTCCATGATTCTTCCATGCTAGTTCCTTGACTAAACTACTACCTTTCTTTGCCTGCTTTTGATCCCCTCTACTGTGTTCTCCAATTTAGAAATTGTATTCTTTATTTCCTTCTGGCTCTTATTGATAGTTTCTATGTCCTTTTTAATGCTGGTGTATTTCCCAGTAAGTTCCTTGTAGCTTCTCTGGAGTTTCTTCATAGTTCCTCTGAAGTTATCTATAGTTTTCTTTGAGCTCACTGATATCATTGAGCTTCCTTATAATTATTATTTTGAATTCCATGTCTAATAGTGCTTTCCTCTATTTTATTTAGCAATCTTTCTGGATATTTTTCCTTTTCTTTTAATGGGATATATTTTTTCTCCCCATTTAAGGTGACTTCTTGTTTGTTTCTACTTCAAAGATTGATCTGCTTTGACTTGCCTACTTCATGGTTTGACCTTCTGTGATAGGAGTCCTGTGTTATTCAGTGGTGCAGTCTTCTAGATTTCCTGAACTTGATGCTATTGGGATGCCCTTTTTGCTGTTTATTTTGGATTCCATTAGTATTTTGGACTTGACCAATGTGCTGTTCTTTGGTGGGTCCTTCTCTCCAGCTAGCTGATTGAGAGTCACTTTGCCTACCACATCTCATATACTGTTATTGAGCTGTTACTAAAACAGAACTACCAATCCACGCAAAATACCCATACCCTCAAAGATATCCTTCACCATTAATTATGTTTTCAACTGCAAATGAGCCAGTATTAATAAGGCTGTAAGGAGTTTAAGACTATTATAAGAAATGGAAAAACAAATGAGTTGACTAAGTGAAATATAAAATGTTTTTGAGAGGAGAGAGTAACAATAGTAGTGAATAGGAGCAAGGCAATGAGAGAAAGAAAGCAGAATTTGCATAATATATAGAAATCAGGGTGAAGACTCAGATGCAGCAGGAAAGAGCAATGTATAGTACTAAGCTTAAATAGAAGATATATATGTGTGTATGTGTGTGTATGTATGTATGTATACATATATACACATACATATACACACATGTATATATGAATAATGTGTGAGAGAGCAAAAACACATACACACATAAAAATAATAAGGAAGATGAATTAGAAAAAAATTGGAGCCAAATTACTGAAAAGTTTCACCAGGACACTATCAACAACCTATGAGCTAAAATTACTATAGATGGGATGGGAGTATGAAGTAAAAAAAAAAAAAAAAGAAAGAAAGAAAGAAAGAAAGAAAGAAAGAGAAACATTAGTGATGTCTGGAGGAAAGAGAAGTGATTTTGAGATGATTTATAGAGGAGGAATATTAAGAGTGAGGAGTTAGACCCAGGTTAAGACAGGGAAAAACTCAAATTTAAAATGAAAGAAGGAAAGGGCTGGAAGAAGATATAAATGGAGTAAAAGAGGGGGGTTGCTAAGATTTGAGATTGGAAATACCAGAATATTGAAGATCTATAAATAAGCTTGCAAAGATACAAAGCTATTTTCCTATCCACATTCAATGGGCATTGATTGATTTAGGTGGAGAGAGAACAAGTATATTTTATAAACAGGAAAATAAATATGTGCTGACTAATGACAAATAAAATGGTTTTGAGAGGCTGGATAGGGTTTAAATAGAATGGGGTTGGAAACAAGTTGTAAAGGAAATTGGATGGTAAAAAATGGCTTAAGATAAAGGAAGGGCAAAATATGAAATTTGAGGTACACTAATACAAAACTAGCTACTTAAAATTAACTAATTGTGAGGATAAGAATTGAACTTGAAGGGTTTGTTGGAGAGTAATAACTCATGTAGAAGATCACAGTGGAATTTGTCACCATGATATTTGTTTTTTCTCCTTTCTTCTCTTTCTGGTTTTTGTCTCTGGTGATGCCCTAGTTTGGACCTAAATAACCTATGTGCAAATAACAGTGCTATGCTTTCTATGTCTGGCTCTTTTTGTTGATCAAGTCACTTTATAATCTGCAGTCAGGTTTAAGCATCTTGGGGTAGGGTCTAGCAATTTCTGTGGGTGGGGCTAATTCTTCCCATTAGGCTGATGTCACTTGAAGGGGAGTGATCTGCATGAAGGTTGGCTCCACAGCCCAGGGGATGAGTCAGCACTAGGGTCCTGTCCATTGCTTCCCCAGTTCACTTCCCACCAGGGCCCAGGGCAGGTGGGTGCAAATGCAATCCTCTTCATCTTCCCAAAAAGTTTCTCTGTGTTGTCCCCTCACTGTCACCCCTTGTCTCTTTAGTATTCTCAAATGATGTCCAATAGAAGTTGCTATCAAAATATTTTAAGAAGCTCATAGACTTAAACATATGTAATAAGTTTTAATTCACTGTCATTAAGTATTAGCAGAGGCTGAAACCATCTTTCATTGGCAGTTAAAGTTCAGTCAGATTAGGTTATGCATTTTTTGATACAATCTTAGTAGTGTAATCAAGCTTCCTTCTGTTCTCATTTGACAAGAGACTCCAAAATCATCTTACATTTTGCAGACTGAGAGGATTTTTTATTCATTCTTTTAACTTTTAATATGTATAATTATATTCATATTATATGCAGATTTATTTCTATATTTTAATTATAATTTACATAGTGTTATTTTTAGCAACTTTAATAAAGTTATTTCCAACAAAAATTACACAGTAATAGAAGCAGTGAATAACAATCCCAGTACATTGAAACTTTTATACTGTTTCTCCACAACGTTCCCCCATAAAATGAGGCAAAATTTCTGCAATTAAAAAATATTAATTTCTATTCTCAGGTTTTGTTTATGAAGATTCATTGGTATTCAGTTTGGGCTTCACTATCAGGCTTGTATGCATTTTATTTTATTTTTTTAAATTTACTTATTTATTTTTAAAGATTTATTATTTCCAGAGAGAGGGGATGGAAGAGAGGCAGAGAGGGAGAGAAACATTAATGTATGGATGCCTTTCACCTTCCTCCAGCTACGAACCTGGCTGGAGATCTGACTTGTGCAATGTGGTTATGTGCTCTGAGTGGGAATCAAACCAGCTACCTTTGGGTTTGCAGGCTAGCACTTATCCACTGTGCCATCACCCAGGGTTACATTTTTTATTTTTTTTATTTTGAGTTTCATAACCAATGTATCTCTGAAAATAATTAGATTAATAAACTGAGGTATAAAAAATACTCTTTCCAAATTATACTTATTAAATTCTAGAATGTTAGTGTCTGATTGTTACCTATTTCCTTCAATCAACTGTAGGTTACTGGGCATAATTTTAATTATTTTATCATCTCTATATTTTTGAAACCCAGCACAGACCTAGAAGAGAAGTTTTCAGTAGATACTTGTAGAATGGATGATTAAAATTCTTGTGCAGTCCTGCTAAATAATTCTGACTGTTTTTCAATTGTCTGTGTTTGTAAGGATGATCAACCTAACTTCCCCCAAATTTAGCAGCTAATTGATTCATAGTTACTTCTTATTTGCTAATTTTGTATTAACAATTATATTGTACACTTATTGATGAGTGACCTTGTATGAAGTGAGGGAAATCCAAAGTAACACAATTAATAAATTATAATGTTGCTGGTGAAAGTGGAGTCCCTGCAGTGTCACAAGGAAAGCACTCTAGGAGATGCACAAGGGAGGATGAGGGCTGGTGATTAGATATATTTGTGAAGGGGATGGATGTAGTACAACAATAAAATTTAAGGAAAAAAAGATATATTTGTGAAACCAGATGCAAAATCAAAGGAGTTACCCTGGGTTTCCAATGTCTCAGCTTCTTTCTCACCATGGAAAAAGTCCAATCCTGCCTTCAACAGACCTAAAAACAGGGCCTGTCAAGATATTTTGCACCATGCCAAAGCTACTCCAGTCCAGCCTTTTTCACCTTTGGCTAACTTAGCTAAAGGCAGTTGCTTGTACTACGAGGCTGCTACATAGAGATCACATGAACAAAAGGTACCTATGTGCATTACCCAGGGAGAAAGAAAGAGATCTTTATTAAGCTTATTACATTATTTTGAGCTTGGGAAAGACTAGACTCCCTTTTTAATCTAACCAATCAATTTTCCAAGCTTTGATGGGCTTCTGATGGGTTCACCTAATTAACCTCTTTGCTTGATATTCTGGGGGTGGTGTCTTTTATCGAACTAAATCCTTTCTCTAGGTTAGACTGACAGACCATTGTGGTTGCCATCATGGCTCCTACTGTACATGTTCTTACGTCTCTGTTGTTCTGTTTCTTCCTCTAGTGATTTTCAGGAAAAAGACCAGCGGTTTCAGGAGGAGCATGTAAAGCTGCAACTTTCTAGAGAAACAAGCCTATTCTCCCAAGTTGATTATGCTTCATAATGTCTGATTACATATTCTTCTTCCTTTGTTAATCTGGCTACATATGCTAACAATAATATTTATTCAAGTATATTTTATTGATTGTACTGTTACAGCTGTCCTAATTTTCCCCTTTGCCCCCGGCCATGTCGTACCCCTCATCCCTCTAGCAATTTCCCCCTTAGTTCAAGTCCATGAGTCATGCATATACATTCTTTGGCTTTTTCATTTCCTTTACTATTCTTAACATGCCTATTTTGTACCTATTAGTTATGATCCTTTTTTTAAATTTAATTTTATTGTTGTTGTATTACAGTTGATTCTCTCTTTTTCTTTAAAAGATTTTATTTATTATTTTCAGAGAGAGGGGAAAGGAGAGAGGCAGAGAGGGAGAGAGACATTAATGTATGGTTGCCTTTCACCTGCCTCCAGCCATGGACCTGGCTGGAGATCTGACTTGAAACCTGATTATGTGCCCTGGCTGGGGAATCCAACCAGCAACCTTTGGGTTTGCAGACCAGCTACAGTTATGATTCTTCTTCTTCTTTTTTAATATATTTTATTTATTTTGCTATAACAGTTGTCCCAATTTCCCCCCACCCTTTGCTCCCCTCCACCCAGTACCCCATTCCTTCCAGCAATGCCCCCCTTGGCTCATGTCCATGAGTCACGCATATAAGTTTTTTGGCTTCTCTATTTCCTTTGTCCTTAACATCCCACTGTCTATTCTGTAACCACCAATGTGTGCTTTATTTTTTCCTTTCACATCCATACAATTCACCATTTAATTACTGCCTCCTGTCAGCTTCTCAAATCATATTAATACGAAGTTTTCTTTTCATTATTCCAAAATGCCTACGTTAATTCATTTGTTTAAAGAATTACTCTTTTAAGCAATATGAATTGCAATATTACCAAACATATGCAAAGATACATTTATACCCATATATATATATTTACACATTTTTAAAGTACATGCTGAATTTTTAAAAGTTAATACAAAAATTTAAAATATGCCAATAGCTTACATAATTGTTACACGTTAAATGATAGTATTTTAGATATATTGTAGCAAGATTAAGCAGTTTTTTTCTTCTTCAATACTTATTTTACTCTGGAATGCTATTTTTGTGAAATACATCACAGAAATGGTGTATTGCAGAACTCATTTTTGTGAAAGTTGTCCTAAAGACAGTGGAAAACTCATGGTAAAAATGAATTTGGTTTTTGAGTCAGATCCTCCCCACTCCAATAACACAACTCAACTTTATTTTAAGCCTCTGAAACTACAACTCATTCTTTTTGAAGTTTTCCATCTTAAACAGTAATGAATTAACTTATTTATTTATTTATTTATTGAGGCTGTGCATAGGTTTTACTTCTTTCAATGCCCTCTGTATTTCCTCTACATGGGTTTTACAAGTTGAAGCCTTCAGAAATAATGGTGATTGCAGTGCTCAGATGGTCACCAGAGTAGAAATTATGTCTACTAAGTTGAGGTAAAAAATAAAAATCCCTAGGATTTAACTAATTTTGCAGAATAGTATTCTAGCTATTTTTTGAACTTGTGGTTGACTTCCTATGTGGTCCTAAACTAACCTGTGAACTATTTAAGAGTCTGTTGGGGTAGAGATTAGGTATGTTCACATTTCAATAATAAAGTTTACCATATAGCATTAATTCCTTTTTCCAAGAATCCCTAGTTTGGGGGCCTTCATAACTGGAAATGTGTATTTCCACAATCTTTTTGAAAGGAATCTCATCTAATTTACATGTTAATATGAGAATATATATTGCCTATATACACAAATCATGTAGTTTAGTAGTTTGCAACTTCCATCCAAATTGGTCTTCATTCTCAGAATCTTTTCTAACCTAAAGATTGATTGATTTCACAACACACCCATAATCAGTTGGTTGTTATTTAAAACATAAATTGCTAACAAAATCTATATATTATACACCCACAAATAAACACATATTTTGTAATAGTGAACAAGTTAGATAGCATGTCTTCTATGTAATATAAGTCCACATTTTCTTAGGTTTTTCTTCTTCCTTAATTGCATATAATTTTTCTGAGTTATTGCAAGTAACCTGATTTTCCCATATTGTGAAATGATTCCAATCTAAGAAAACATAATCTGCAGTAATGCAGATAAAAGAAATATGCAAAATTGTACCTTATTTAGTAAAAATTTTTATAACAAGATCACTTTAAAGCATTTATCAATTAAAGTTGGTTCTTATCCATTCAGCTGCCCTAAGTCTTTTGATTGGTGGATTTAATCCATTTACCTTTGTACCTGTGTTCCTGTCTGTCTCTCTGTTTCTTCATCTTCTTAAAGCAGACCCTTTAGCAACTCTTGCAATACTGGTTTGGTGGAGATGTATTCTTTTAGACTTCTTTAGTCTGGAAGCTCCTTATTTCACCTTCCATTTTGAATGACAGCCTTTCTGGGTAGAGTATTCTTGGTTGCAGACCTTTGTTTTTCATTGATTGAATTTTTTTTTTTTTTTTTACCATCCCCTTCTGGCTTGTTGTGTTTCTGTTGAGAAATCAGCTGATACCCTTATGAAATGCCCCTTTGAATGTTATAAGCTGTTTCTCTCTTGCTGCTTTTAGGACTCTCTCCTTGTCTTTGAAATTTGCCATTTTCATTATGATATGTCTTGGAGTGGGCCTATTTGGGTTCATCTTCCTTGGTACCCTCTGTGTTTCCTGAGTTTGCATGACCTTTTCTCTCCTCAAGTTAAGGATGTTTTCTGTTATTACTTTTTCAAACAGGTTTTCTATCCCTTGCTCCTCCTCTCCTTCTGGTATCCCTATGATACAATTGTCATTATGTTTCATGTTGTCCTGCAGCTCCCTTAAAACCTATTCATTCTTTTTTCAGTCTTTTTTCATTTTGTTGCACTGCCTGGGAATTTTTTTTACATTGACCTCCAGCTTGCTGATCTGTCCTCTGCTTTCTCTAGCTTGCTTTTGATTCCTTCTACTGTATTCTTCAATTCAGAAATGGTATTCTTCATTTCTTCCTGACTCTTATTGATGGTGTCTATGTCCTTTTTAATGCTTATGTAGTTCTCAGTAAGTCCCTTGTGGCTTCCCTGGAGTTCTTTGTAGTTCCCCTGGAGTTGTTTGTAGTTTTCTCTGAACTCGCTGAGCTCAATGAGTTTCTCTATCATTATTATTTTGAATTCCATGTCTGATAGGGTGCTTGCCTCTGTTTCATTTTGCACTTTTCCTGGAGATTCCTTCTTTGTATTCACTGAGGGTTTCTTTGTTTCCCCATTTTAGGTGGCTCTTGTTTGTTTCTGCATCTTAGATCTGTCTGCTTTTACTTAATGTCTTAGTGGTGTGACCTTCTGTGATGTAGGGGTGAACTTTTTTTTACTTCCTGTATCTGTGCTTACTTCCTGTATCAGGTGACTTCAGCTCCTGTCTCACTCTGGGCCTAATCAGCCAGTTGGAGACTACCAGAGAGGCACTGTCTTAGTCTTCTTTAGTTTTAATCCAATCAGACTGTGATCAGTGGACAATTTTAGGAACATCTGGGTGGGGCAGATGAATTTAGTTATTAATCCAATCAACCTGTGATCTGAGGTCAAGTTTAGGCAATGCTGGGAGGGGGGTAGATTAATTCCTGTGGGTGGGATTGTGGCATCCCCTCAGGCTCCCACCCTTTGGAGAAGAGTGGTTTGCTGGCTGTATGGAGGATGGGTCAACACTGGACTCATCTGGCTGCTTCCTCAACTCTCCTCCTAAAGCCACTGACCCAAAATTTTCCCAAGCTTCTCTAGTCCACTCTGCCCTTTCTCTGCTGGAGCCCAGGGCAAGTGGGTGCCACTGTATTTTCATGTGTAGTCCCTTTAAGAATTCGGTCCCTCTGTCAAACTGGTTAAAACTGGAGGCTTTTTGCTTTTCACAGCTAGGTGCTGGTTTACTCTCAGCTGTGTTGCTGTAGGCTGGGAAGCCCAGTTGAGGGTTTAGATCTACCCTTCTAAGGTAGAATCCAGGCTGCTGAGATGCTTCTCCATCCCTTCAAGCTGCCACCCGGGGGAGCCCCACCAGCCCCATGATGTCTCCCCATTTACTACGGGTCATGTTGTAAAGAATCAGCTCTTCTGTTCTGTCCTTGGAAATAAGAACTCTCCAGTTGGTGTTTTGTTGGTTATTCCAGATGATTTCTCCTCAGTTAATTTGTAATTCCAGTTAGGTGTAGGGAGGAGATTGGTGTACTTCCACTTACTCCTCTGCCATCTTGGTTTTCCTGCAGTTATGATTCTTATCCCTCCACCTTTCCTTCTTTTCTCTCTTTTCTCCCTCCACCTCCCCACTGATGACCCACCATATGATTTCCAAATCTGTGATTTTGTTCCTGTTCTAGTTGTTTGCTTAGTTTGTTTTTTAGTTTCATTTGTTGATAGTTGTGTTGTCATTTTATTATTTATCATTTTTATCTTTTTTTTTCTGAAATAAGTCCCTTTAACATTTCGTATAATAAGGGCTTGATGATTTTACTTTAATTTTACCTTGTCTGGGAAGGACTTTATCTGCTGTTCCATTCTAAATGATAGCTTTGTTGTAATATTGGTTGCAGTCTTTGCTTTTCATCACTTTGAATACTTCTTTCCAGTCACTTCTTATTTGCAAAGTTGCTTTTGAGAAATCAGCTGATAATCTTCTAGGAACCCATTTGTAGATAACCCTCTTCTTTTCTCTCTCTTTTTTTTAAAGGATTTCTAAAAGATTTTATTTATTATTTTCAGAGAGAGGGGAAGAGACAGAAGGAGAGAGGGAGAGAAACATCAATATATGGTTGCCTTTCACCTGCCTCCAGCTGTGGACTTAGCTGGAGACCTGGTTTGCTACCTGTCATCTTTTATCCTACTTTTAAGATTTTTCCTTTATTTTTAATCTTTGGCATTTTAATTATGATGTATCGTGGTGTGGTCCACTTTGGGTCCAACTTGTTTGGAATTCTGTGCTTCCTGGACTTGTATGTATGTCTATTTCATTCACCACATTAGGGAAGGCTTTTTTTTGTTGTTGTTGTTGTTTTTTTAATTGTCTTTTCAAATAACTTTTCAATTTCTTGCTCTTCCTCTTTACTGTCTGACAGCCCTGTGATTCAGTTGTTGACATTTTAAAAGATGTTTTGGAGACTTCTCTGATCATTTTATTTTTGAATTCTTACTTTTTTCATTCTGAACTGGTTGTTTATTTTGTCCTTATGTTCCAGTGCATTGATTTGAACCCCATTTTCCTTCCCTTCACTATTTGTTAAATGTGAATTTTTCTTTCTTTCACTTAATGTACCTTTTTTTCTTCTTTTATACATTTGCTATACCCACTAATTTCTTGTTATCACTGGTGTTTTGAATTCTGCCTTCGACAATTTGGTTTTGATCTTTTCACTGACTTCTCCCTCTGGAGCCTTAATCAGCTCCCTATTTTGAGCCATATATTGATTCTTTTTTTCTTTTTTTTTTTAAATTTTATTGTTGCTGTATTACATCCATTCCCTTTTTGCTCCACTCTGTCCCCCTCCCCACCCACCCATTACCCCCAAAGTCAATCTCCCCTGTTGTCCATGTCCATGATTCCTTTATACTAGGTTCTCGTCTAACCTGCTCCCCTTCCTTGCCTTTTCCTCCCCCCTGCCCGCAACCCCCTTCCCCCTGACCACTAAAGGCCTATTCACTGTATTCATATATTTGGTTCCATTTTGCTTGTTGTTAGTTTTGTTCATTATTGTCCTGTAATGGGTGAGATCATATGGTATTTGTCCTGCACTGACTGGCTTATTTCACTAAGCATAATACTCTCCAGTTCCATCCATGTTGTTGCAAAGGGTAGAAGTTCCTTCTTTCTTTCTGATGTATAGTATTCCATTTTGCAAATTTACCAAAGATTTTGATCCAATCATCCACTGATGGACACTTAGGCTGTTTCCAGCACTTGGCTATTGTAAATAGTGCTGCTATGAACATAGGTGTACATAGGTTCTTATGAATTGGTGTTTCAGGATTCTTTGGGTAGAGTCCAAGTAGTGCAATTGCTGGATCAAAAGGCAGTTCCATTTTTAGTTTTTTTTTTTTTTTTTAAATTTTTTTTTTAATTAGGATGGTTTTGATTTATAGAAGCTGATATATAGAAGGTTACTTTAATCTATAAATACATTCAAATAATTAAATTTATAATGTTAAAATCTTAGTTCATTTTTCATCTCTGAAGCTCTAGTTTCCTTACCTTATTCTCTGTCTAGATCTGGCAATTTTGCAAATTATATTAAAGGCCTTTTAATAATTTCCAGTCTCATGTACAAGCTTAGTTACAAACATTTAAACATTGGAAACCACAGATAAAAATAATTGTAAATATTTTTTATCTGTGGTTTCCAATGTTTAAATGTTTGTAACTAAGCTTGTACATTTTTAGTTTTTTAAGGAAACCCCATACTGTTTTCCACAGTGGCTGCACCAGCCTACATTCCAACCTACAGTGTATCAGGGTTCCCTTTGCCCCGCATCCTCGCCAACACTTGTTGTTTGTTGATTTGTTGATTATTGCCATTCTGACAGGTGTGAGGTAGTATCTTATTGTGGTTTTAATTTGAATCTCTGATGACTAGTGATGTTGAGCATTCTTTCATATGCCTCTGGACCTTTTGTATATCTTCCTCAGTGAGTTGTCTGTTCAGGTCCTTTGCCCATTTTTTAACTGGGCTGTCTGTCTCCCTGGTATTGAGTCACATTAGTTCTTTATATAATTTGGAGATTAAACCCTTTTCTGTCTCCCAGGTGTTGAGTCATATTAGTTCTTTATATAATTTGGAGATTAAACCCTTTTCTGAGGTAACATTGGCAATTATGTGTTCCCATACAGTTGATTCCCTTTGAATTTTACTGATATTTTCTTTAGCTGAACAGAAACTGTTCAATTTTATATAGTCCCATTTATTGATTTGTTCTTTGATTTCCTTTGCCCATGGTGAAGTATCAGTAAACATATTTCTGCATAGGATATCCAAATGTTTACTGCCTATATTTTTCTCCAGGACCCTTATGGTGGCACTGCTTATGTTTAAATCTTTTTTCCATCTTGAGTTTATTTTGGTGTATGGTGTAAGTTGGTGGTCTAGTTTTATCTTTTTGCATGTTGCTGTCCAGTTCTCCCAACAGCATTTGTTGAAGAGACTGTTTTTACTCCATTGGATGTTCCTTCCCCCTTTGTCAAACATTAGTTGACTATAGAGTCCTGGGTTAATTTCTGGGCTCTCTATTCTTTTCCATTATTCTATATGTCTATACTTATGCCAGTACCAGATAGTTTTGATTACAGTAGCCTTGTACTATTGTTTGAAGTCCGAGTATTGTGATTCCTCCTACCTTGATCTTCTTTCTCAAGATTGCTATGACTATTCATGGGCATTTTTGGCTCCAAATAAATTTTTGAAGTATTTTTTCTATTTCTGTGAAGTCTGTCATTGGTATTTTAATTGGGATTGCCTTGAATCTGTAGGTTGCTCTGGGTAGTATGGACATTTTAATGATGTTAATTCTTCTCATCCATGAACATGGTATATGCTTCCATTTATTTGTGTCTTCCTTGATTTCTTTCTACATTGTTCTGTAGTTTTCTGAGTACAGGTCTTTTCCCTCCTTGGTTAAGTTTATTCCCAGGTACTTTTTGTTGTTGTTGTTGCTATGGTAAATGGGATTTCTTTTCTTGCTACTATTTCTATTGTTTTATTATTGGTATACAAAAATGCTTTTAATTTCTGGACATTGACTTTATACCCAGCTATTTTGCTAAACTTGCTTATTAGGTTGAGTAATTTTTTGGTAGAGCCTATCGGGTTTTGTATGTACATTATCATATCATCTGCAAATAATGACAGTTTGACTTCCTCCTTTCCAATTTGGATACCTTTGATTCCTTTTTCTTCTCTGATGGCTATAGCTAGAACTTCCAAAACAATGTTGAATAGAAGAGGAGAAAGTGGACAGCCTTGTCTCATTCCTGATCTTAGGGGGAAAGCTTTCAGTTTTCGTCTGTTAAGTATGATGTTAGTTTCAGGTTTCTCATAGATGCCTTTATGATGTTGAGTTATGCTCCCTCTATTCCCATTTTGCTGAGGGTTTTTATCATGAATGATTGCTGTATTTTATCAAATGCTTTTTCAGCATCTATTGATATGATCATATGGTTTTTATATGTCAATTTGCTGATATGATGTATTACATTTATTGATTTATGAATGTTGTACCATCCTTGCATCCCTGGGATGAAACCCACTTGATCATGATGTATGATCTTTGTAATAAACTGCTGAATCTGGTTGGCCAATATTTTGTTGAGAATTTTAGCATCTATGTTCATCAGAGATATTGGCCTGTAGCTTTCTTTCTTAGTTGTGTCTTGCCCTGGTTTTGGGATTAGAATAATATTGGCCTCATTGAAAGGATTTGGGAGTGTTCCCTCTTCCGTTTTTTTTTTTTTTGTTTGTTTGTTTTGTTTTTTTTTTTTTGTTTTTTTTTGGTATAGGTTGATAAGGCTAGGAGTGAGTTCTTCTTTAAATGTTTAAATGGATACACCTATGTATCCATCCAGTCCAGGGGTTTTGTGATTTGGGAGATTTTGGATTACTTCTTTAATTTCACTAGTTGTTATTGGCCTATTCAGGCTTTGTGCTTCTTCTGGGTTCAGTTTTGGTAGATTATACCTTCCCAAAAATGTGTCCATTTCATCCAGGTTGTCATATTTTTTTGTCATATCGTTGTTGGTAGTAATTTCTTACAATCTTTTGTATTTTGAGGAATCAGTTGTGATTTCTCCTCTTTCTTTGATTCTGTTTATTTGGGTAATCTCTTTCTTTCTCTTGATGAGTCTGGATAAAGGCTTGTCAATTTTGTTTATTTTTTCAAAGAACCAGCTCCTGGACCTGTTGATTCTTTAAATTGTAGTTTGAATGTCTGAGTTATTTAGTTCTACTCTGATCTTGATGATTTCCTTCCTTCTACTTGCTCTGGGCTTTATTTGTTGTTGCCCCTCTAGTTCTTGCAGCTTTATGGTGAGGTTGTTTTTATAAACTTCTTGTGACCTTTTATGGAAGGCCTGTATTGCTATAAATTTCCCTCTGAGCACTGCCTTTGCTGTATCCCATAGGTATTGGGCGGTTGTGTGTTCATTGTCATTTGTTTCCAGGAACTTTTTTATTTCATTTTTGATCTCATTGTTAACCCATTCATTGCTTAAAAACATGTTATTCCGTCTTCATGAGTTAGAGAATTTTGGGGTTTTCCCTTGAGATTGGTTTCTAGTTTCAAGCCATTGTGATCTGAGAAGATGCTATGTGTAACTTCAATTTTCCTGTATTTGTGGAGGCTTGTCTTGTGACCTACCATGTGGTCTATCAGAGAGAATGATCCATGTGCATTTGAAAAGAATGTGTATTTTGCTTCTTTAGGGTAAAAGACTCTGTATAAATCAATTAGGTCCATTTTGTCTAGAGTGTTGTTCAAGGCCACATCATCGTTGGGGATTTTTGTTTGGAAGATCTGTCCATTGTTGATAGTCGGGTATTAAAATTCCCTACTATTAGTTTGTTGCTGTCTATGTCTTTCTTAAAGTCTTCCAAGATTTTCCTTATTTATTTCGGAGCTCCTATGTTGGGTGCATATATGTTTATCAGAGTTATTTCTTGATTGATTGTTCCCTTAAGTAATATGAAATGTCCATCTTTGTCTCTTTTTATGGCCTTCATTGTAAAACCTGTTTTGTCTGAAATTAGTATTTCTACTCCAGCTTTTTTTCGTATCCATTTGCTTGATATATAGTTTTCCATCCCTTCACTCTCAATCTGTGTCGATCTTTTGTTCTGAGGTAGGTCGCTTGAAGACATCATATATGTGGGTCATGTTTTCTTATCCATTCAGCTACCCTATGTCTTTTGATTGGTGCATTTAATCCATTTACAATTAAGATTATTATTGATTGATACTTATTTGTTGCCATTTTCTCCCTTTGTATCTGTATTCCTCTTTGGCTTTCTCTGTTTCTTCATTTTATTTATTTATTTTTAAAACAGACACTTTAGCATTTCTTGCAATGCTGGTTTGGTAGAAATGTATTCTTTTGGCCTTTTTTTTTTTTTTTGTCTGGGAAAGTCCTTATTTTTCTTTCTATCTTGAATGAGAGCCTTGCTGGGTAGAGTATTCTTGGTTGCAGGCCTTTGTTTACCATTACTATAAATACTTTTTGCCATTCCCTCTGGCTTGAATTGTTTCTGTTGAATAATCATTGATAGCCTTATTGGAGCCTATTTATATGTTATTTGTCTTTTCTCTCTTGATGCTTTTAAGATTCTCTCTTTGTCCTTGAAATTAGCCATTTTAATAATAATGTGCCTTGGTGTTGGTCTGTTTGGATTGATCTTCATTGAGACTCTCTGTGCTTCCTGAACTTGATTAATATTTTCACTCATCATGTTATGGAGATTTTCTATCATGACTTTTTTGAACAGGTTTTCCATTCCTTGTTTCGCTTCTCCTTCTGGTATCCCTATTATATAGATGTTGTTACATTTCAGGTTGTCCTGCAGCTCTCTTAAAGCCTCTTCAATCTTGTTCAGCCTTTTGTTATTCTCTTGTTCTGTCTTGGAGTATTTGTCTCCATTATCCTCCAACTCGCTGATCCGGTCCTCTGCTTCCTCTAGCCTACTGTTGATTCCTTCTACTGTATTCTTCAATTGAGAAATTGTATTCTTCATTTCCTGCTGGCACTTATTGATAGTTTCTATGTCCTTTTTCATGCTGTTGTAGCTTTCAGTAAGTTCCTTGTATCTTCCCTGGAGTTGTTTATAGTTTTCTTTGAGCTGGCTAAGCTCATTGAGCTTCTCTATCTATCTATTCAAAAGAATTCTCTATCTTTTGAATTCCTTATCTGATATTTTGGGTACCTTTGTTTTATTTGGTGTTCTTTCTGGGGAATCTTCCTTTTTTTTTTAGTGATTGACTGATTCATTTTTTCCCCATTTTGGGTGTCTGTTGTTGCTTCCTTTTTTCTTTCTTTTCTTTCTTTCTTTCTTTCTTTTTATTTTTTGTTTTGTTTTTCCTTGTATTAATCTGCTTAGCTCCTTGCCTTAGTTGTACACCCTTCTGTGTTCGATTTGTGGAGTTCAATGTTGCAGTCACCCAGATTTTCTCCACTTGTTGTTCTTGGTGTGGACTTTATTTGGGCTGTCTAGTTGTATTCTGGATTGGTTGTGTATGTTGCTCCTTTCCTTCCAGTCAAGATGTTCCTTCTATCCTTTCTCACAAAAATGAGGAGAGGGAAAATCAGAAAGCCTCAAGTATGAGTGAAAAGTGTGAGCCTATGCATATAGTTGCCACGTCTGCTTTCCTGTTCACACTTAGTGGTCTCTGATTGGTGCAGGTGGAACCAGGACCTGTGGGCTTTTAGCAGGAAAAAAAGAAAAAAAAATAGAAGAAAGAAAAAAGATAGTAATAATAAAAAGAATGGGTTTAGAAGGCTGTTCACCCTTAGTGATCTCTGATTGGTCCAGGTGGGGCCAGCACCTGTGGGCTTATAGCAGAGAGGAAAAAAAAAAAAAAAAGAAAAAGAAATTAAAGGAAAAAAAAAAGGAATAAATAACAATAAAAAAGAAAAAATATATATTAATAAAGAAAGGGTTTAGGTGGCTGTTTACCTTTTATGATCTCCGATTGGTCCAGGTAGAGCCAGGACCTGTGGGCTTTAATAGGAAGAAAAGGAAAAAAAAAAAAAAAAAAAAAAAGGAAGGAAACAAAAAAGAAAAAGGAAGAAAGAAAAGAATGAAGAAAGGTTTTAGGTGGCTGGAGAGGTTAGGAATACTTAAACTGAGAACTGGGAATGGGTTGTAACCAGAGAGTGGGTAGACTTTAAATCAAGAGTAGGGAGAGGGTCTTGGGTATTAGGTGGATTGAGATATGGGGGGATTAAAAATATGTGAGAAGCAACTTTTGAAAGGGATATGTTAGGGATTAATATTTCATGTAGCTCTCGGTATAACTCAGGTGCTTGAGATTAGCAGCAATCCATTTCCTGAGGCTGCCTCTTTTTCTTGGTCAGGTCTCTGCAGTCTTACAGTATAGCTGGTCTTGGAGTGGCAGGGCCTCTGATTGTCATAGTCAGGGCTGATTCTGAGTGTCAGTCCCCAGGTATGCTGGGCCTTCAGTAGCCTAGCTGGGTTTTAGGTCTGCCCGGTGTTCTGGGGCCTGCAGGGTGTCCCCTTCAACTCCTGGTGGAGGTTCCTGCCTGTGATGGGCACCTGGCACCCCTGCAGGGCAGCCTGCAACCTTGCTGGTTCCTGTGATGACTGGCCCTGCCCCCGCAGGTCTGGGAGGAGGCAGCCCCCTACCCCCAACAATGCCTGGGGTCTGCCAACACTGTCTAGCTCCCTAGGGTGAGAGACATTCTCCAAGCAGACCAGCTCTCGGAGGAGTCCTTTATGCAGCCTCTGTGATGCGCCCCTCCCAGAACCTGTGTAGTGCTGCCTTTGTAGCCAGCAATAGGCCTGCCAGTTGCCCCAGCTACAAGTTCCAGGCTCGCAGTTTGGAGTTTCCTCGGGAGTCTGGGGGCCTGTGTGGGTGTGCAAGCCTGGGCCTCCCCCCTCGCAGTGGCTTCAAGATGCTGTTTTCCTGGTGGCCTAGCAGCAGTGTTTTCAGCTGTCTTGCTGCCCCGGCCATGCTCCCCCACTCCTGCTTCCCACAGGACACTTCTCCTCCATGTCTGGCCCAGTGAGGAGCTTCCTCTCCCAGTTGCCGGAGCAAGGCTCTCACACAGTCCCTCCCCTGCAGGAGTTCAATTCCTTGTTCCCTGCAGTGTTTGCCCTCACTGTCCACACTTCACTGTTTAGATTTCTAGTCATCAAGGAGCCTGGAGCTGGCTTCAGTTAAAGGCGCCCCTCTGGGTAGAGCTGCCCCTGCCCAGAGCTGACCTCAGCCCACCGGCCAGCTGGAACTGTCTCACCTGCGCTCCTGTACGTCTCTGCTGCTTCTGGGCTGTGCTTTCCTGAGTCCAGATGCTGACCGCTCCAATTCTTAGGGACCTGAAGAAGTCTCGTGCTCCCTATCCTGTCCTCCAGCTATTCTGGTACTGGAGAACGCCATCAGCACTGCTCTCTACTCTGTCACCATTTTTGATTCCCATTGATTCTTAATAGCAAAATAACAATCATCTGTATGTCCACAAGTGCATGATTATTGTTATAATTTGATAATAAAAGAAATATTCAGATGCTAAATACAGCATGCACTTTTTATTATAACTTGAGGACATATTTTTGATTTTAGAGAGGAAGGAAAGAGAGAGGGAGAGAAATGTCGGTGTGAGAGAAAAATATTAATGAGTTTGTTTTCATACACACCTCAACTGGAGACTAAACCCACAACTTATGTATGTCGTCTGACCAGGAATCAAATTTTCAACCTTTTTGGCTTATGGACCAATGCTCCAACCAACTGAGCCATACCAACCAGAGCATCAACACACATTTTTGATATGTAAGTATTTTTATACCTTTTGACAAAAATGGGGTTAAAAATATAAAGTATAGTATAACTTAAATTTATGAAACTAGACACATTTTTCAGGTTTCAGTTTTACTTCCTTTATTTTTATTGTTAAATATTTTTATTGTTATGTTAAGGTTGACCCAGTTTTCTCCTATTACTCTCCACTGCCCCACTTCCACTCCCATGGTTATTAGTTTTTTATTAATGTATAACATATTATCACAACTTACTTTATGATATCCAATGGTACCTACTTATCATATATAGTCATACGGGTCACAATTCTAAACCCAAGGTGACTGGATTCTCTGCTCAAGGTCTTACAAGTCTAAAATCAAAGATTGACAGATGTGCATTATTTTAGGACGACTCTAAAGAAAATCTCATTTCTGAACTCATTTTCCATGTAGGCAGAAGTCTTTGTTTTCTTAATACATGACATGCTTTATATTGAAGATATTAATGGTCAGCTAAATCATTCTTATGCTTCTAATTTCTCTGAATTTGCCATTTTCCCTGATTTTACTGCTTATGAAGGCTTATATGAATTACATTGAACCCTCCCAAATAACTCAGGACAATCACCCTATCATAACATCAACTGATTAGTACTTTTAATTAATCCACAAAATTTCTTTTGCCATGTGGTAATATATTTGTAACAGAAATTGGGTTACAGAATATTCTTGGAAGTCATAATTCTGATTACCACTTAAATGGTATCATATATTGCCAAAACAACATAGAATGTGAAATTTATTATTATATTTGAATGATAATAATACTGGTGATTTCTGTTTATAAATTTTGGTTTTTAGTTGAGTAAATATTTTTGTGTGGGCTTTATTTTTAAAAATTAAAAATGTACATGTTTCCTATGGTTAGACAATGAAGAATCTCTCCAGCCACTCAGTACTGAACGAGGCTAGCCTCTCTGAAACACACATGAATGGTTGTCAGAAATTGATGTAAAATAGAATATGATACAAGAAGTTTAATGATATGAATGTCTAAAGTCTTTGGTTTAGATGTGTGTTTCTCAAAAATCTGTAATGAGATGGGTGTCTCTGTGGGAAATCAGATGTGTCCAGGACCTGTAAATGAGATGCTTGGCTGATAAGCCATAATGAGATGCTTTTCTGGGGCACTAATAAGGTGCCTTGCTGAGAGAGTGTAATTAAACATTTGACTTGGAATATACAATGAGTGGTGTGACTGAGAGCATAATTAGTTTAGGTGTTGGGAGAGCATGCTGACATGTATGCAGAGGCCAGCCTGGTGGGAAACACATAAAGAATACGATGATGTGCACACTGGGAGGAAAGTGTTACATGGGAATGTTCCATTGAAACAGCAGGATAATGTGGTCTCTTATTAGTGTATAGCCATTCATGAGAAATAATAAAATGCAGAATGAAACTGTGAGAATAGACACCTGTGTAGCATAAAGGGCTGAGTATAGACACTGTTGCCAAATCACCAAGGATAGAAAACCCTGCTTTATAACCATTGGAACAAACTCAGGAAAATCACTCGCACTTCCCTTGTCTGTTTTCATCTTTATATTTTGGATTGCAGTATTCCTTACTTCATAGGACTGTTGTCAGGATTAAATTAATCATTGTATAAAAGAGTGTTTAAAACAGTACCTGGCATGTATGTAAGTGCTTTATTTAAGTTTTAGCTATTATGACTTGTTAGGACCTAAAAATGCAGTAGTGGATTTCATCCTTATTACAACTCTGTAAGAAAAAAAAAAAATGGTTTGGAGACATTTATTTACTTGGAGACTTATTTAGTGAGAAGGGATCTACTGTGGTTTAAAAATTATGATGTCCATTGCTGAAAAAGAAATTGAAAACCTGTAAAGCAGATATTTTGCGGGAGCTACAAGAAGGAAAGTATCAATTATAAAAATGATATGATGGATGTGGTGGAAGAAAGGCTTCACCATGGACCTCAGTTTACCCATATGCAAATAGAATCCTCGTGTCTTAAATAGTTTCAAGTTAAAAGTGAAAAATATGTTAAAGATTTTATAACAGTTAGGTGCATGTTAAGTTTTGGACAGTTAGGTTAGTATCTGTTTGCAGGCAACAAAACATAACCAAAAGTGACTTAAACAGGCATGGGGGTAGATTTGTTATTACTAAATTAGAGATCTAGGTTTAAGTAAGTCAGGTATGAAATGGACATTCCAATAATACTTTCATGGACTCAGATTATTTCTATTTTCCTGATCTGTTGTGTTCTTCCCACAACCTTCTGTCCACTGATCCCAACACAGAACCTCTTCCTCTAAGCCTATCTGGCTTTAAGAAAGAAGAATGAATGGGGAGTTTGAGGGGCATAAGGCCTCAGTTAGTCTGCCCCATTATAAAACTTTATTCAAGTTTCAACCAATGCCTTCTGCTAACTTCTTATTAGCTACATGGAAGTATATAGTAAAGTGAGTTTCTGTGCTTTTCAGTGTGTACATGATGAAGCCTTAATGAGTTTCATGGAAATTGGTAGATAGTCTCTATTTATTAAGGATATTACCATTTTCTCATCGTTTTCTCTGTGAGCATTGAGCTAAACCTTAAGGATGTAATAATTGCTTTCTTCTTCTTCTTTTTAATAATTACCTTCTTAATAGAAAACCTTGGCAAATTAACAAAACCTGCATAGGAAAAATTAATTGTCCTCCAATGCAAGGGACTATTGTTCTAATGACAATCACATTCTTGTGATCATCAATATTTTGTGCTTTGTATAAGGCACAAAATGTTCTGTTACAAACAGAACAAAGAATGTAGTTGATGTTAGTGTGTGTGTGTGTATTTAATTCAAAGGTATATTTAACACATCATTCTTTACTTCCACTTAACAAGGGAGGAGTTATATTTCTTAGGAATGTTCCAAGGTTTTCTATTAGCAGAAATCAAATAGTGGTTATATAACAAATCAAACTAATAAAGTAATTTATCTCCTTGAACATAAAGGGCTAATTAAACTCTGAGCTTATTACAAGAAGCATTTTTTAAAAATTTTATTGATGTTGTATTACATCCATCACCTTCTTGCTCCCCTCTGTCCCCCGCCCCACCCACCCATTCCCCGCTAAGTCAATCCCACCTGTTGTCCATGTCCATGGTTCCCTTATACTAGGTTCTTGTCTAAGCTTCTCCCCTTCCTTGCTTCTGCCTCCCCACTCCCTCCAACACTTTCCCCCTAACCAGAGAAGGCCTATTCACTGTATTCATGTATTTGGTTCTGATTTGCTTATTGTTAGTTTTGTTCATTATTGTTCTGTAATAGGTGAGATCATATGATATTTGTCATTCACTGACTGGCTTATTTCACTAAGGATAATACTCTCCAGTTCCATCCATGTTGTTGCAAAGGGTACAAGTTCCTTCTTTTTTTCTGCTATATAGAATTCCATTGTGTAAATGTACCAAAGTTTTTTGATGTAATCATCCACTGATGGGCACTTAGGCTGTTTCCAGCACTTGACTATTGTAAATAGTGCTGCTATGAACATAGGTGTACATAGGTTCTTATGAATTGGTGTTTCAGGCTTCTTTAGGTATAGGCCAAGTAGTGGAATTGCTGGATCAAAAGGCAGTTCCATTTTTAGTTTTTTAAGGAAACCCCATACTGTTTTCCATAGTGGCTGTACCAGCCTTCATTCCCACCAACAGTGTATGAGGGTTCCCTTTACCCCGCATCCTCGCCAACACTTGTTGTTTGTTGATTTGCTGATGATTGCCATTCTGACAGGTGTGAGGTGGTATCTTAATGTAGTTTTAATTTGCATCTCTCTGATGACTAGTGATGTTGAGAATTCTTTCATATGCCTCTGGGCCCTTTGGATATCTTCCTCAGTGAGTTGTCTGTTCAGGTCCTTTGCCCATTTTTTAACTGGGCTGTCTGTCTCCCTGGTGTTGAGTCGCATTAGTTCTTTATATATTTTGGAGATCAGACCCTTGTCTGAGGTATCATTGGCAATTATGTTTTCCCATACAGTTGGTTCCCTTTGAATTTTGCTGAGATTTTCCTTACCTGAACAGAAACTTTTCAATTTGATATAGTCCCATTTGTTGATTCGTTCTTTGATTTCCTTTGCCCTTGGTGAAGTATCAGTAAACATATTTTTGCGTAGGATATCTGAAAGTTTACTGCCTATATTTTTCTCCAGGACCTTTATGGCGACACTGTTTATATTTAAATCCTTTATCCATCTTGAGTTTATTTTGGTGTATGGTGTAAGTTGGTGGTCTAGTTTTATCTTTTTGCATGTTTCTGTCCAGTTCTCCCAACACCATTTGTTGAAGAGACTGTTTTTATTCCATTGGATGTTCCTTCCCCCTTTGTCAAATATGAGTTGACCATAAAGTCCTGGGTTAATTTCTGGGCTCTCTATTCTGTTCCATTGATCTATATGTCTATTCTTATGCCAGTACCATGCTGTTTTGATGACAGTAGCCTTGTAGTATTGTTTGAAGTCCGGTATTGTGATTCCTCCTACCTCGTTCTTCTTTCTCAAGATTGTGGTGGCTATTCGTGGGCATTTTTGGCTCCATATAAATTTTTGAAGTATTTTTTCTATTTCTGTGAAGTCTGTCATTGGTATTTTAATTGGGATTGCATTGAATATGTAGATAGCTTTGGGTAGTATGGACATTTTAATGATGTTAATTCTTCCCATCCACGAACATGGTATATGCTTCCATTTATTTGTGTCTCCCTTCATTTCTTTCTTCATTGTTCTGTAGTTTTCTGAGTACAGGTCTTTGACCTCCTTAGTTAAGTTGATTCCTAGGTACTTTATTTTTCTTGTTGCTATGGTAAATGGGATTTGTTTTTTTGCTTCTATTTATGTTGTTTCATTATTGGTATACAAAAATGCTTTGATTTCTGGATATTGACTTTATGCCCAACTATTTTGCTAAATTTGCTTATTAGATCGAGTAAGTTTTTGGTGGGGCCAATCGGGTTTTGTATGTACACTATCATATCATCTGCAAATAATGACAGTTTGACTTCCTCCTTTCCAATTTGGATACCTTTGATTCCTTTTTCTTCTCTGATGGCTATAGCTAGTACTTCCAAGACAATGTTGAATAGAAGTGGAGAAAGTGGGCAGCCTTGTCTTGTTCCTGATCTTAAGGGGAAAGCTTTCAGTTTTTGTACATTAAGTATGATGTTGGCTTCAGGTTTCTCATAGATGGCCTTTATGATGTTGAGGTATGCTCCCTCTATTCCCATTTTGCTGAGAGTTTTTATTATAAATGGTTGCTGCACTTTATTAAATGCTTTTTCAGCATCTATTGACATGATCATATGGTTTTTATCTTTCAATTTGTTGATGTGGTGTATTACATTGATTGATATATGAATGTTGTACCATCTTTGCATCCCTGGGATGAAGCCCACTTGATCATGGTGTTTCATCTTTGTAATGTACTTCTGAATCCGATTGGCCAATAGTTTGTTGAGAATTTTAGCATCTATGTTCATTAGAGATATAGGCCTGTAGCTTTCTTTCTTAGTTGTTTCTTGCCCTGGTTTTGGGATTAGGATAATATTTGCCTCATAGAACGAGTTTGGGAGACTTCCCTCTTCCTGAATTTTTTGGTATAGTTTGAGGAGTATAGGAGTTAGTTCTTCTTTAAATGTTTGGTAAAATTCACCTGTGTAGCCATCTGGTCCAGGGCTTTTGTGCTTTGGGAGATTTTGAATTACTTCTTGAATTTCATTAGTTGTTATTGGCCTATTGAGGCTTTGTGCTTCTTCTGGGTTCAGTTTTGGTAGATTATACCTTTCCAGAAATGTGACCATTTCATCCAGGTTGTCATTTTTTTTGTCATATAGTTGTTTGTAGTAATTTCTTATAATCTTTTGTATTTCTGAGGTATCAGTTGTGATTTCCCCTCTTTCAGTTCTGATTCTATTTATTTGGGTCCTCTCTCTCTTTTTGTTGATGAGTCTGGATAAGGGCTTGTCAATTTTGTTTATTTTTTCAAAGAACCAGCTCCTGGTCCTGTTAATTCTTCGAATTGTACTTTGAATCTCTGAGTTATTTAGTTCTGCTCTGATCTTGATGATTTCCTTCCTTCTACTTGCTCTGGGCTTTGTTTGTTGTTGCTCCTCTAGTTCTTGCAGCTATGTGGTTAGGCCATTTTTATTAACTTCTTTTAAGCTTTTTTGGAAGGCCTGTATTGCTATAAATTTCCCCCTGAGAACTGCCTTTGCTGTATCCCCATAGGTTTTTGGCTGTTGTGTGTTTATTGTCATTTGTTCCCAGGAAATTTTTCATTTCATCTTTGATCTCATTGTTGACCCCTTCTTTGCTTAAAAGCATGTTATTCAGTCTCCAGGAGTTAGAGAATTTTTAGGTTTTTCCCATGGGTTTGGTTTCTAGTTTCAAGCCATTGTGATCTGAGAAGATACTCTGTATGATTTCAATTTTCCTGTATATGTGGAGGCTTGTCTTGTGACATAGCATGTGGTCTATCTTGGAGAATGATCCATGTGCATTTGAGAAGAATGTGTATTTTGCTTCTTTGGGGTAAAAGACTCTGTATACATCAGTTAGGTCCATTTCCTCTAGAGTGTTGTCCAATGCCACAACATCTCTGGGGATTTTTTGTTTGGAAGATCTGTCCATTATTGATAGTGGGGTATTAAAATCCCCTACTATTAGTGTGTTGCTGTCTATGTCTTTCTTAAAGTTTTCCAAGATTTTCCTTATATATTTCGAAGCTCCTATGTTGGGTGCATATATGTTTATCAGAGTTATTTCTTCTTGATGGATTGTTCCCTTAAGTATTATGAAATGTCCATCTTTGTCCCTTTTTATGGCCTTCATTGTAAAATCTATTTTGTCTTAAATCAGTATTGCTACTTCAGCTTTTTTTTTCATGTCCATTTGCTTGATATATATTTTTCCATCCCTTCACTCTCAATCTGTGTCGATCTTTTGTTCTGAGGTAGGTCTCTTGAAGACAGCATATATGTGGGTCATGTTGTCTTATCCATTGGGCTACCCTATATCTTTTGATTGGTGCATTTAATCCATTTACATTTAAGGTGATTGTTGATTGATACTTATTCATTGCCATTTTCTCCCTTTGTGTCTGTATTCCTCTTTGGCTTTCTCTGTTTCTTCATTTTATTTGTTTACTTATTTTTAGAGCAGATCCTTTAGCATTTCTTGCAATGCTGGTTTGGTAGAGATGTATTCTTTCAGTCTTTTTTTGTCTGGGAAGCTCCTTATTTCTCCTTCTATCTTGAATGAGAGCCTTGCTGGGTAGAGTATTCTTGGTTGCAGGCCTTTGTTTACCATAACTTGAAATACCTTTTGCCATTCCCTTCTGGCTTGAATTGTTTCTGTTGAATAATCATTTGATAGCCTTATTGGAGCCCCTTTGTATGTTATTTGTCTTTTCCTCTTGATGCTTTTAGGATTCTCTCTTTTCTTTGAAATTAGCCATTTTAATAATAATGTGCCTTGGTGTTGGTCTGTTTGGGTTGATCCTCATTGGGACCCTCTCTTCTTCCTGAACTGGATTAATGTGTTCACTCCTCATGTTAGGGAAATTTTCTACCATGACTTTTTTGAACAGGTTTTCCATTCCTTGCTTCTCTTCTCCTTCTGGTATCCCTATGATACGGATGTTGTTACATTTCATGTTGTCCTGCAGCTCTCTTAAACCCTCTTCACTATTGTTCAGCCTTTTTTGATTCTCTTGTACTGTCTTGGAGTATTTGTCTACATTATCCTCCAACTTGCTGATCCGGTCCTCTGCTTCCTCTAGCCTACTGTTGATTCCTTCTACTGTATTCTTCAGTTCAGAAATTGTATTCTTCATTTCCTCCTGGCACTTATTGATCGTTTCCATCTCCTTTTTCATGCTGTTGTAGTTCTCAGTAAGTTCCTTGTAACTTCCCTGGAGTTCTTTGTAATTTCCCTGGAGTTCTTTGTAATTTCCCTGGAGTTGTTTGTAGTTCTCCTAAAGTTGTTTAGTTTTCTTTGATGTGGCTGAGCTCACTGAGCTTTTCTATCATCATTCTTTTGAATTCCTTATCTGATATTCCAGGTGCCTCTGTTTCATTTTGTGTTCTTTCTGGGGATTCTTCCTTTCCTTTTGGTGATGGACTAATTCTTTTTTTGCCCATTTTGAATGTCTGTTCTTGCTTTCTCTTTACTTATTTATTTATTTTTGTTCTTTCCTTGGGTTAACCTGCTTTCCTTCCTTGCCTTAGTTGAGCACCCTTCTGTGATAGGATATTTGTCTAGTTCAATGTTGCTGTCTCCCAGATTTTCTCCACTTGCTGTTCTTGGTGTGTCCTTTATTTGGGCTGTCTGGTTGTATTCTGGGCCTGCGGGCTTTTAGTAGAAACAGAAACAAAAAACAAAAACAAAAAACAAAAAACAAGAACATACAAAAAAAAATACAAAACAAAAAACAAAATACCAAATCAAACCAACCAACCAAACAAACAATAAAAAAAAAAAAAAA
>PVIW01010355.1:0-44745 GCA_004026585.1 Noctilio leporinus
GGCCTTCAGTGGTCAGGGGAACGGGGTAGGGGGGAGGGAGAGGTAGAGGCAAAGATGGGGAGCAGCTTAGACAAGAACCTAGTATAAAGGAACCATGGACATGGACAACAGGTGGGATTGACTTTGGGGGGAATGGGTGGGTGGGTGGGGGGACAGAGAGGAGCAAAAAGGGGATGGATGTAATACAACAACAATAAAATTAAAAATAAATAAATAAATAAAAATATTTAAAATATTGAGTGTTTAATGTCTGTAAAGAAGTTTGATATTCAACTTCATTACACTAAAACCATATAAGAACATTGACAAATTCATCTATTTTATTGATTTTAGTCAGGAATTACAAAGTAACTTTCTTTTTTTTTTTTTTAATATGAACACTTTATGACTTTGTGTGTCATGCTTGCACAGAGACAATGCTAATCTTCTCTGTATTGTTCCAATTTTAGTATATGTGCTGCCAAAGCAAGCACCAAAGTAACTTTCTCAGATGAAATATACTCAGGATCTCTCAGAACACAGCTAGAAATAGCGAAGTATCTAACCTACATAGAACATGAAGATAATGTAATTTTATAATAGAAAACCTCATAATATCAGATTTAGAACCAAATTTCTAACCTAAAGTGTTCCAGTTTGATCAGGAAATAAAACCAAAGTCAATAATAAACTGTTGTGTTAAATATTCTAAACCATGAGCGGAAACTGTTTTGCAATGTTATAAAATAGAAAAACACATAAAGAAGACACCTATAGCCCTGACCAGTGGCTCAGTGGGTTGGGCATCATCCTTCAAGGTGAAGGGTTTCTGGTCTGTTCCCAGTCAGAACACATGCCTGGGTTGTGGGTTTGGGGACCATTCAAGAGGCAACCAATCAATGTTGCTTTCCCACATCGATGTTTCTCTCTCTCCCTTTCTCCTTCCCTTCCTCTCTTTCTAGAAATAAATAAATACAATCTTACGGGGAAAACAAGATATCTATAGAGCATAATGTAATCTTGAAACCAGACTCACCAGGAAATGAACTTTGTGAATAAATTCAATTCAACAAGGTGTTGGTTCCTACTATTTTTCTAGTCCTGTGATGAGCCCTTGAGAACTATCTTAGAATACAGAGCATTCCACACAAAAACATAGCATTCTACAGTCATCTTATTTAGTTTGAGTAATCAGCTTGAAAAGCAGGTATTGTTCTTGACTCCCCCTCTAAGTGCTCATGAAAATCAAGAGGACAGAAATATAGTTATTCAAGATGCAAGCTCTAAACACAAGTTGAGTAAGAGATGAATTAAATCAGAGTAGCTTGGGAAAACTTCAAGGAGCATCTCAAGAGAAGAGATTAATACAAGCAAAGCCATGGGAAATTTTTTGTTTTGTTTTGTTTTTGTTCTTAATTAGTTTGTTTTTAAACTACAAGGTGTTGGTAATGTAAGTGCTTTGACTGAGGCAGAGGAAAAACACTTGACAAGTACCTAAAGCTTGGGCAGAAAAAACAGGCTCAGTGTCAGACAATAGAAAGAAAGGGGACGTACCTTAGGCATGTATTTCACCAAGCATGTCTTGAACAACTACTATAGAAAAAAACATGGTGGTGAGCCTTTGAAAGTGTATAATGATGAGCAATTTCCCACATTTGTCACTAAAAAGTATCAATAAATCTGATACAGACAATAGTGCAATGGAAAAAAGCATGCAGCAAGGAACACATGCTTGAAACTATTGCATGGCACTGGAGGTCAAAATGGGGTAAATTTTTTTGGCTCCCTGTTAAAAAGAGCTAGCTATATTTAGTTTTAAGAATGAAAGATTTTGACGGGTGGAAAAGCACATGAGAAAGAATGAATAGAACCTGATCATTTATAGAATACAGAGAATGTAGAATTCTATCTCAAATGAGACAATGTATTTGAAATCATTTTGAAATAGTCTAGCACAATACAACTATAAAGGATTATACAGTGCCCTAGGTCAATTCACTATGTCTGAGCCTTGGTTCTTCGATTGCAAAATGAAAACAGTTGTGACTCTTCCACTTTTTTCCACCTGGTTTTTATGTTTTAATGAAAAGATGAAACAAAATATTTTTAGTAATTTTTTTTACCATATGTTTCTTTCCAAAAGCAGGTTGTTGGTATTTAATGGATATACAAAAAGGCTGAACAAATTTAAAATGCACAATCTGGTAACTTTGGGCATATATATGCACCTGCAAACCATCACCGCCATCAAGATAATATACCTATTCATCACCTCCCAAAGTTTCCTCATGCCCCTTTAGTTTTGTTTTTGTTTTGTGGTAAGAACACTTAATGTGATATCTACCCTCTTCACAAAAATTTTTAAGTCACAGTACAGCATTGCTATCTCTAGGCACAACTTACAGCAGATCTCTAGCATTTATTCATCTTGCAAAACTGAAACTTTATATCTATCCCCACCTCCCATTTTCCCCTCCCCTGATCCAGTGCAATCACATGCTATTCTCTGCTTCTGTGAGTTTGATTATTTTACATACATCATGTATGTGGAACTGTACAATATTTATCCAACCAACACATTTTAAAGTTATTAGTTACTTTAAGTTTGAAGTTTATTAATGGCCTCTCAAACCAAAACTTGCACATTTAGATAGGACAGTCAACAATGTTAACATAGAAATAGAAATATCATTTACAAGCAAAATCAGCAAGGCCAAAGAAAAATCTTCCGACTAAAGATGCAAATATGAAAACCCAAATACATAGGTGTACAGGGCAAAAATGAAGTCAAGTCTACCTCTCTCTCAGCCTGCTCACAACACAGGCTTCTGCCACAGCCACAGAGAAATTCTAATGTGTTTTGACATATTTATCTGTGGGAGACTCTGCCATTGCATTAGCATTCTTCAAATTATTTTTACATTTAAATTGATTTCAATTACATAGACATTTCAAAACATTAATATTCATTTGAGATATTTCTGATCTCTCTTCTCTGCGTGCTAAACTTTTTAAGGCACGGGTTCATAATTAACTCACCCCACATGAAACTGCTGGAGAACAATCCTATGAAATTCTGATTAGCCTAAGAGCCTTTTTTGCATATGCTCAAAGATCCTAAATTATAAACATTCCATTGACAAAGAGTTCACACATAGAAACTCTTCCACTGATATTTCACTTTCAGATTTTTCTCTCTCCTATTGTTTGAGATTAAGTGACTTGGATGAAAGAGAAGCTCAAGCAACAGATACTTTCATCCAATTATCATGAAAGAAGAAGGGAGGAAGTTGTTGACCATTCTGGAATCCAGAAAAGGGAGTCTGGAGGGAAAAGAAAACAACAACTTCACCCCTTCTGGTAGACCCCCTGAAAGACCTAGTGTGAATGGAACAGATGTCCTATGCAAACTTATGTAAACACGAAATTGATTTTCAAATAGAGGCCGCACGGACACCGTCAGAAGCCGCAGGCAGAGGGAACCATGACCATTTAACAAAGAAATGAACAGAACTTGCGGGGAGAGGAGTCATGGAATCACTGATGTTAGAAGGAATGTCATTTAAATCTCATTGAGCAGAGAAACCCATAAACATTATCTGGGAAACATGAGAAATTAAATAATATATAAAGTACTTGGCACTCAGAAGGCACTGAAGTTGCAACTATCAGAATATCTCATGTAGGTGTCACAATGGAAGTCAACAAAAAGTTTGCGGTTGCAGTCAGGCTGAAATGAAAGATTAGGCAACACTGCCCCCTGGCGACCTATGCTCTGAAAGATCAGCCTCACTAGTAGTGGACATTGAAATCAAGGTAAAAGCTACATTCCTGCGTGTAACGGTTTAGGGCCCGGTGATCTATGGAATAAAAGTTGAACTTCTGTTCCAACTGGGGTAAAAATTTTTATGAAAGCCTAGAAGTTTCCCCAAAGTGGTATTAGGCTATGGAGAGCCCTTGGAACTCCAGTGAAAACCCCACTTGTGAGTTAAGATGGTCCAAAGGGATTGGAGGGATCAAGCAAAACCAAAAAAAAAAAAGACTCATGGACAACAGGGCGGTCATTGCAGCGGGGCGGGGGGCATAAGGGGGTTAAATGGTAATGGAAAATACAATTTAAAAAATGATCCGAAGGTAGCAGCAAAGTGGAGACTGCAGAGGAAACTATAGTTAGTTCCAGGTGAAGGTCCAACCAGGACCGATCACCCCAACCTGGCCTCCTAAAACTCTGTCCTCTGGGAAATAGAAAATTGAAGTATTAAGAAGTTAGAATCATTAGGAACGTAAGATCTTGAGAGCTGACCATAGCAAGTGAAGGTGATTTCCTGGCTAGTGAAGGAGAAGGTTATGAGTCAGCGGTTGACAGCAGCTCACAGAGGTTCTCTGCTCTGCAGGGAGGTTAGCACGTCAGGGAGCTGGGCAGAAGCGACAACAGCTCCAGCGAGTCCCGCAAAAATAAAAATAGCTAGATCGCCGCTCTGCCGGCAGCACTTTACAGGATTACCCTCATTCCTCCGGAGCCTGGCATCCTGGAGGAAGTACAAAAAAGCTCCGAAGGAGAAGGAGTTTTCCATTAAGGTTGCGTCAGGAACACTTTCGCCCGCCACATTGGTCACACTTTGTTTCCATTTCATAGTGTGGATATTGAGATTTGGAAGCTTGGCTACGTTCACGCCAGGTTTTTTTTCCCCCGGCAAGAAAATCAGAACATAAATATATGTGATATTAATACCTTTCATTTTATACTGAACTGCCTTTCTTCTAAAAAATCTTCGGTACTGAAATATTTATTTCCTCACTCCTTTCAGTTTTAAAGTTTTCTTAATTCACATTACAGTTACTTTTATAAGGTCCCCCCCCCCCCCAGTATGTTTCTGGAATAGGTAGGGTATAAATATGCAAACAAAATAAATTCTATTTCTATGGAAATTGTGTTATAAGTTTCAAACAACAACCAGAGTCTTCATACTACAACTTTTTCATATTTTGCAATCAGGATATATTTGCATCAATCAGAGGATCCTTTTACAATCTACCAACAGATCCTGTTAACATAATAAAAAATAATACTTTAAACTACTTCGAAAGGACTTTTCTAATAGGTTCAATTATTAAACCTTCATGAATATCCTTCAATGTATAGTGAATCTATAAATTTATACAATTTCAAAGAAACCTGATATGTTAAGGTTACACTCTTAGAATTATATATTCTCCTCTTTTAGAGATGTTTGATCTAAACCTCCAATGAGACAGAAATAAGCAGAACTGAAAATAATGGCTGAGTCAGAAAAAACATGTTAGTATATTTAATGTTAAAGAAAAATGTATTACTGCCACTGTGAAGAGTATGAATGGATCTTAAGACTATCATGATAAGCAAAATAAGTCCAATGGAAAAGTCAAGAATCATGTGATTTCACTCCCATGTGGGATATAAAACTGAGAACAACAAATGGTCAACCAAGACAAACAAAAGCTCAAAGACACAAACAACAGTAGGATGGTACCAGAGGGAGGTGGGTAGGAGAGAGAGAGAGAAGTGTAAATAGGATCAATTGTATGGTGACTGAAGGAGATTTGACTTTGAAGGGTGAACATACAATGCAATAAACAGATAATGTATTATAAAAGTGTATGCTTGAAACGAGTATAATTTTTTAATAAACATCACCACAGTAAATTTATTTAAAAAAAGAATCTTTCCATAGTAATCTAATAATCAAAGTTCTTCAGCAGAAAGAAACCAAAACAATGTTTTAAAACTTTTTTCCATGGAATGACAATGTGAACAATAATAGTTTTAAGTGAGATAGGCTGGGGTCCACTGAATTATGGCTTTAATTGCCACACCATTTATAGGGTATCTACCAATGTGGCATCTACATGGTTATTTCAATATTATTGACTATATTTCCTATGATATAATTTACATCCCCATGAATACTTTGTAATTTCTAATTTGTATTCCTCAATCTCTTCACCTTTTTCACCCAGTTCCATGACCCCCCCACCTTCCATCTGGCAATGCTCAGTTTGCTTGTTTACAGAAAAAAAATTAATTTACTTAAGCCTGGGTGAAAGAAAAGAAAACCTGAGCAGGAAAAGAATGAATTACATAACATAAGAGTATGTCTGAAGTAGTAGTAATACATAATTGGGCAGTCAGGTAAAATTGCAGACTTTGCACAATGGCTAGCTCTGCCTTAACACATATAGTTGGTTGTTTTCATTTTTCCCATTCCATGTTGTTGCACTTTTCTGGAACACACCAGCTCTGAAAGCAGAAAACAGCCTGTGTTGCCACTCTAGAGATGGATGTTTTCTATTTCCAGGCCTGAACAGGTGTCTCTTTCTCATAAGTGTTACCATTACTACGCAGTATTAAATTGAAGTCATGTGGTAGCTCCTGTGAAAATGCTGGCAACATTTTCAAACTCTTATTAAAATTTTGCTCTTTTAAAGCTTAAATTATGTCCTTTGAAGAAAGTTATTGGCAATTCTCTGTGAATGTATTGCAAAATAAAATTCATCTTTAATAATTAAGAACAAGAAAGGCAAGTTGGAATACTGCCAAAGTAAGAGGCCTACCTATCCATCTGGTACAATTTGTGCCAGCCATACCAATTAGCACAAATTTAATACTTACAAGAATTTTTCTATAGTAAGGAAAATTAGTAATCTATATTACCCTGTCCTAGTTTACTAGATTTCAGGAATCATCTTTGTTTATTCATACCACAGCAAGGCTTACATGAGAAGAAAATATAACCCTTATCTTTGGCAGAAAACAAACCAAAGCAATGTTTAAAATTTTTTTTCTATGGAATGACAATGTGAACAATAATAGATTTAAATGAGATAGGCTGGATCCACTGGGTTGTTTTTTTTTTTTAAGAGTTTATTTATTATTATTTCCAGAGAGAGGGGAAGTGAGAGAGGCAGAGAGGGAGAGAAATACCAATGTATGATTGCCTTTCACCTGACTTCAGCTAAGTACATGGCTGGAGACCTGACTTGCAACCTGGTTATGTGCCCTGGCTGGGAATTGAACCAGCGACCTTTGGGTTCACTGGCCTGCACCTTATCCACTGTGCTACCAGCCAGGGCCAGATCCACTGAATTGTGGCTTTAATTGTCACCAGTTACAGAGTGCCTACCAATGTGGCATCTACATGGTTAAGTCAGGGTTTGGGGGAATTTTTTTCTTGTATATGCATTTTCACTCAATCTCCCACCCCCACACATCACAACTTTCAGTCAGATAACAGAGCATAAAACACTGATTAAGAAGGTTATTTGTTAAAAATGAAACTTCTCAGCCCCCACCATAGAACTGATCCAAAATCTGTAGAGTAGGTGCACAAATATAATTTTTATATTTATAAATATCCCATGTGATTCTCATGCAGCTGAAATTTGAAGACACGCTCATCTAAGATGGGGGAATCTAAAGGTCAGTCAGACCATTTAGAAGTCTTTATGCCACAGAGTTCAAGCAAAGGCAAGGGAATTGCCATTCTCAGAGGCAAAAGGAAGGTAACATTGCTCTGGAAGCCACAGGGTCCCGAAACTGGAGAACAAGAAACAAGCCTTGAAGATACAAGTTTTCAAAGGCTGAGGATCAAGGACATCAAACATCTCCAGACAAATAAGGTTCTTTTTAACTCTCCACAGAGGTAAAGGTTTGTGATTGTGCATGGATGTTCTTGGACTGAAATATTATCTCATTACTTTTATGACTCTAATTTGATAAATTTTCTTTTAAATAAAGAACTGAAATAAACCAATGGGTATATTTTGGTGTCTTTATGAGGATTGAGTACAGTTGCCTCTATAAGAAAAATAAGCTTCGTTTAAGCAAGATGGGAGTTATATTTTCTTCTCACAGAAGAACTGATAAAGCAGGTGGACATGCTTCTTCCAGGTCTCTGCTCTGCCATCCTAAGAGCCTGGCCAGGTGCATACGCTTATATTATGGCTTCTGGGCTCCAGGCATCGTATCCTGTTCCCAGCAGCAGGAAAGACCAATGGCAAAAATGTGTGCATTAACCAAGTCAACTCCCTTTGAAGGCATTTTCCCAGAAGCCTGACAAAACAACTCCCAGCTACATTTCACCTGCCAGTTAATTTCTCTTTTAAAAAATTTATTGATTTCAGAGAGAGAGAGAGAGAAAGAGAAAGCATTAATTTGTTGTTCCACTTATTTATGCACTAATAAGCTGCTTGCTATATGTGCTCTGCCTGGGGATCTAACCTGCAACCTTGGCTTATTGGGACGAAACTCTAACCAACTGAGCTACGTGGCCAGACCTCATTTCTTTCTGTTATGCAAAAGAGTCTGGGAAATGTAGTTTTCACTGGGCACATTGCTGTAGTATTTCCAGCAAAATTCAAGTTCTGTTGCTCAAAGAGAAAGGGGTAATGGATATAGGGCAGGTACCTCAAAGTCCAAATTCTGTGAACTTAATATTTAACTGTGGGAAATTCACCCATATTCCCTCTAGGCTTTAGTTTATTCACCTGTAAAATAAGAACGGACACTTTTCAACACTGTTTTAACATTTGTTTATTTTTTAAGAAGATTGTGTTTATTATTTCCAGATAGAGGGGAAGGGAGAGAGGCAGAGAGACAGAGAAAGACATCAATGTATGGTTGCCTTTCACCTCCCTCCAGCCACAGACATGGCTGGAGATCTGGTTTGCAACCTGGTTATGTGCCCTGGCTGGGGAATCGAACCAGGGACCTTTGGGTTCACAGGCCGGCGCCTTATCCACTGAGCCACCAGACAGGGGGTTATAACATTTAGAGAGAACATGTACCAAGGTATGTCCCAAAAGTATTGAGTCAATGTCAATATAATTAAAATAGTTTGCATGGCTGATACTTTTGGGACAGACCTCATAAAAGTCTTGACATACAGTAGGAATTTAATACACGAAACAATTACCAAAAACGCTCTAACTTCTAAAATATATTTATATTTTTTTAGTATTGGACATTGTTGTAGAAACATTAACTAGCTGATCATGTATATAATACCATCAAATACTGGAATTATATCCCACTGCTTGTCAGTAGAGTTCAACTACTATAAATCTAATTCCATTATTTTCATACCACCCTCTGGGGAAGCACTGATTAGGAATTAACAGACTCTTACAAGGTTATTCAATTGCTAAGGTAAACTGAGCATCTAGAAATAATGGAAAGGCCTGATGATGAAGGAATTCACATAGCACATGTGATGGGTAATACTAATCATATAACCCTTCACTCTCCACCAAAACAATGGCCTCATTAGTCCAGTATTTTATCTTAACGATACACCCCTTTCCTTCCTTAAAAATTGCAGGTTCAGCCTTCTCCAATAATGTTTCTACAAGGAAATTGAAGGATTTAAGTATATTTATTCCACTATTTTTCATTTCTCTACATGTTTTTTGTAGATCAAAAAAATATGACCACCAAGTCCTCCCATCCCAATATGTGCACACATATCCCTTCACAATATGATTGATCACTATTCCTATCAACCATTGGATTCTAGCCCTGGCTGATGTGGCTCAGATGGTTGAAGCATCATCTTGTACACCAAAATGATACAGGTTCAATTCCCAGTCAGGGGCCATACCTACATTGTGGGTTCAATCCCTAGTCAAGATGCCTACAGGAGACAACTGATAGATGTTTCTCTCTCACATCCATGTTTCTCTGTCTCTCTACCTCTCTCTCCCTCTGGCATAAATGGGTATATTCTCTGGTAGGGATTTTCTTTTTAAATTGGTGGCATCTATTCCTGACCTTTTGAATTCATGCAGGCCTTGCTTTGATCAATATAAAGTGTCAAAAATGAGGTATCATCGAAGACTGGGTAGGCCTCCGTAGGCCTTCAGCACCGGCTTCACCCCCTTGGAACACTGCCTAAGACCAC
Organism: Noctilio leporinus; assembly: GCA_004026585.1. NCBI lineage: Eukaryota > Metazoa > Chordata > Mammalia > Chiroptera > Noctilionidae > Noctilio > Noctilio leporinus. The sequence goes on from PVIW01010355.1 coordinate 9,915, forward strand.
CACAAAAACAGGTGCAGCCTGGGTGGAGGTAGATGTAGGTGCCCAGAGGATAGGCAGTGGTTGGTGTAACTCCCAACCACTAGATATGGGAGTTACAGCATCTCAGACCTTCTAGCCCAGGAGATCCTCCAGCGGAATGCAGCAACATGAGTGAGTGAGCCCAGAAAAACACAGCAGAGGAGCCATTCAGCCAATAGACAAGATGGTGAGAAACATCAAACTGTCATTGTCAACCATTAAGCTTTGAAGGGATTTGTTACGAAGCAGTATAAACTGAAGTAGTATTACTCTGTGGAGAAAGACATTGAAGCTTTCATTTACCTTACCATGGTCCCTGACCCTGTAAAAGAAAACCTAATACAGGCCTGGCACATAGTGGGTGCTCAAAAATTACTTGTAAAATGAACAAATAAATGAGTTATGATGAACTTCCTTGAACTCCATAAAGATCCCTGGTTTGTAATTTGCATCATTAAATCAACAGAATCAAGGTCAGAGCACCATCTATTGGTCAGTCAGATCATTGTGGAGACAAGGCAGGGATGAGCTCACATTCAAATATGAAACCTAGTGATTCAGAAACACTTCTGAGTGAGCCTTATGCTCATCTTAGAGAAGAAAATCATTGGATAGACACCCTGGGGCTTTTTTCCTCCACTCTCTTTTATATTAGGAGCAGCCTCAACATACAATATTTTCTACTATTTTATTGCTATTAAGAAAACAAAATTCACCCTTTGTGGATTCAAACTGTCCAATTTCAAATGGGATTATTTCTAATGTAAAAAAAAAAAAAAATGTACTTACTTGGTGTACATTTTATATCTAGTTACATTTATAAATCCCCAGGAATTTACATGGCTTGAAAGTAAATTTTTTAGAAATACTGAGAATTGTTTTTAATTGTCACAATGGAAAATCTGCAAGCTACCCTTTGAAATCTTTCCAGGTTTAAATCACCCTGCCTGTGTTCTACGGTGTGGAACTGTAGTGCTTCAATTGCTCATCTGAGCGCTGGAGTAAACCCAAATTGTCTTGCAAGGAAAATCTTGGCCTTGCACACAAAATCTCATCAGACACATAACCACAGAAGGTTGTGTGGCCTTCGAATCAGATGTATGTGCTGTGTGGAAAAGAAGTTTCTCCCTTTACAGCTGACCTTTACACAGCCAGCAGAAGGGAGAGTAATGCCCAGCAGTGCCTGACATGCACAAGCCATTTGGTACCTTTTAATTGGCACTTTATAGACCTGTTCCCAGCTTGAACAAGCAGTCAGGGATCCCTTTATGAAAACAGGCACCTTCTGTGGTTCGGGGTCTCCTTTTCTAAGAAATGTTTTTCCTTTTTCTGTGGTCATTGGCTTCTTGTGACAGGAATCTGTGCAGCCTGTGTGGAGTAGGAGTTCCTGGTACTACAGGGATGACTAGGGCTCCTTGTAACAAAGTCATGCTCTCTATTTCTTATTGCAAGTGAGGCGGGGGCCAGAGGAGGCATCGGATGGGTTGCAGACACTCTTAGAAGAATAGGGGTGATGTGGTCTCATTAATGTTTAAATGTCAGAAGAGATTTCAATTAGCTGTTGAAACACATACAGAATTTGTGCACTTAAAATTATTACCAGCAAATGTAATCCAAAATCCCTTCTACTTAATTCTTATCAAAAGCTCTGTATGTGTATGTGAGTCTGTGTGTGTGTGATAGAGAGGCGGAGAGACAGACAGACAGAGACAGATTGAAGATGATAACACTACTGGAAGGTTACCTGAAGGCCATGCTATGCTTTCATTCCCCTAAATATCCTAAAATGTATCCCCAGATCAAACCAGGCCGTAAGAGGAAAGGACATGTGTATTTCACCATTTTAACCATCATTTAATTTCTTGCATTTGAGCAACCAACATCTTTTGTCAGGATTTCCTCCAATCCTGGCCTCTCAATCTCTGTTTTCATTCTCCTCTAATGCATTCTCTCCACACCCATCAGGCTGTTCCTTGAAAAATACAAATCCTGTATTGTTACATGTCTGCTTAAAACCTTCTAGAAATTCCTAATAAGCTTTTCTTTGAAGACAAAATCTTCAACATTACCCATAGGGCCATGTGTTATCTTGCTTCTACTCATCCTCCTTTGGTGTCTTTCTGGGTCACTTGTCCCCTTTCGGTAACCTATTGGAATAAAAGGGAAGAGTTCCAGTAAACAATGTTCCTCTTTCTCATGCAAGTTCTGAACCAACAGTTTAGGCAAAAGAGCAAAGTAAATGAGAGACTTAAAAAAAAAACCAAACTTTATTACATCTTATGCATACATTGGTATTAGAGAATACAACATTTAAATAAATGGGATTCTAAAGGCTAAACTTGAGAATTAGGTTTTCCCTACTCAAGTACAGTCATCACTGAATGATTCTTCTCATGACCATGGGCAGGGCCTTAGATACTAAGTTTATCTCCCGGTCATAATTCAGGAGAGCCTGGGTTATGCTGAAATGCCAAACAAACCCCAAATCTTAGTGGCCTGAAGCAACAAAGGCATATCCCTTGCTCATTTAATATGTCTGTCACAGTTCAGCTGAGATGGTGCCCTATATTCTCGTCCTCTCTCTCAGACCCAGATGGAAGGAGCAACCACCATCTCAAACTGGGCTGGCTGCCACTGCAAAAAGCTAAGGCGGGGATCTGCAAAGTCTCTCTTGTTGGCAACCACATGTGCTCCAAAAGTGAATTACACCACTTCAATCCCAATCCAGTGGCCAAAACTAACACAATGGCACCACCAGTGAATTTAGCCTTCCATGTACCCAGAGAAGAGAGCTGCATGCTGGTGAGCAGAAATAATGAGTATCTCCATAGCCAAGAGCAACTTTGGACAAGTGCTCTTCATTAGCATGCTGGCCTCTTAAGAGACACAGGGATGGAAGGTGCCAGGCTACAAACACCAAGAGTTGGCACTCAGAGAGTCATGGAGATGAATAAGGTTTCTCTAGGTGAAATCTTTCTTCATGGAAACCAAGACTAGAAAAGAGGTATTTCCCCCTGCTAAATATATGAGCAGCCTCACATGGAGAAACATGTTTTATGGCGCATACCCAGTATGTAGGAGGCTTCCAAGAGTCCAAAAATTACAATGTAGAGTCATTAATTCTCAAGGAATAAAGAGAGAAAGTTAGTTACTGGAACCCATTTTTACAAGCTTTTTCCCACTGTTTCCCAAAAAGCAGGTTCTGAGACAACACAGTACAGTAAATATGCATATCATGGCATTTCCCTTCTTTAACTTTTAACTAAAATATTTCATACACACAGAAACGTGTAAAAGCCATAAATGTATTGCCTGGGACATTTTTACAAAATGAGCACATCTGGGTAACCAAGCATCCAGTTTGAGAATCATAACATTAAGGTCACTTCAGGGGACCCCCTTTGTGTTTCCTTTTAGTCATTAATACCACCCCCCACTATGCCACAGACACCAGTTATACTCTTAAGGGGGAGAGTGGTAGTGGAAGGGAAGGGGAGGAGAAAATACTGTATTTTCCCATGTGTTGTTTTAATTTTGCACATCAGGAATATAACTATATTATTACCTTTGAGATAAAACAATTTAAAGTCTTTTAATTTTAAAATAACTTTTCATTATAATTGAAGTACAATATTATATTAGTTTTAGATGTATGACCCAGTGATTAGAAATTTATACAATTTATTAAATAAGTGGTTACTCCAATAAATCTAGTACCCATCTGATATCATATGTTCTCTATGCCTCATTACCATTCTGTAACTACCAATTGGTACTTCTTAATTCCTTTACCTTTTCAACCCATCCTGAACCCTTCTCCCTTCTGACAACTGCCAAAATGTTCTTTGGGTTTGTTTCTGCTGTGCTTATTTCTTTTTTCTTTTCTTTTCTTTCTTTCTTCCTTTCTTTCTTTCTTTCTTTCTTTTTTTTTTTTTTTGTTGTTGTTGTTGTTATTGTTTTATTTTATTTTTTTGCTCCCATATTTAAGTAAAATCACATGTCATTTGCCTTACTGTCTATTTTATTTCACTCAGTACAATACCCTTTAGGTCTAGGTGACAAGATTCCATTCCTTTTTATGGCTGAGTTATATGCCACTGTGTATATGTACTATATTGCTATCAGGACACTTAAATAGCTTTGCTTTCATATCTTGACTATTGTAAATAAGGCTGCAATGAACATACAGACGATAGATATGTATTTATACCTTTTATTACTGATAGTTTTTCTTCTCTTCTTCTTAAAGAAGACTCTTGAACATTTCTTGATGGAGGGTTGACAGTGATAAATTCCTTTAGCTTTTACTTGTCTGGGAATTTCCTTATCTGTCCTTTGATTCTAAATAATACCTTTGCTGGGTAAAGTAATCTTGGTTGTAGGTCTTGCATTTTATTACTTTGCATATTTCTTGTCAATCCCTTCTGGCCTGCAAAATCTCTGTTGAGAAATTGGCTGAGGCTTATGTAAGTGCCCTTGTAGGCAACTAACTGCTTTCCTCTTGCTACTTTTTAAATTCCCTCTTTGTCTTTAAGCTTTGCCATTTTAAGTATGATATACCTTTATGTGGGCCTCATTAGGTTCTTCTTTGGGCCGCTCTGTGCTTCCTAGACTAATATGTCTACTTTCTTCACCAAGGTAAGGAAGTTTCCTGTTATTACTTTCTCAAATAAGTTATCAATTCTTTGCTCTGCTGTTCTCCTTCTAGCACCCCCATGATGTAGATGTTTATACACTTGAAGTTGTCCCAGAGGCTCCTTACGCTATCCTCATTTTTGGATTTATTTTTGTTATTGTTGTGATTCTGATTGGGTATTTTCTGCATCTTTATATACCAAATCACTGATTTGATTCTATGCTTCATCAACTCTACTATTGATTTCCTGTAACATAATCTTCATTTCTAACTGCTTCATTTTTATGTTTCTATTTCAATTTTTATGTTTCCTATCTCTTTGTTGAAGTTCTCATTAAGATCATTGAGCATCCTTATAGCACGTATTTTGAACTCTGTACTTGGTATATTGCTTGTTTCCATTTTCTTTAGTCCTTTTCCTGAAGGTTTGTTCTATTCTTTCATTTGGGATGTTTCTTTGTCTCCTCATTTTGGCTGCCTCACTGTGTTAGTTGCTATGTATTAGGTAGAGTTGCTACATCCCCCAGCCTGAGTAGAGTGGCCTTATGCAGTAGGTGTCCTAAAGGGCCCAATGGAACAGCCTCCCCAGCCATGTGAGCTCAGTACTGCCTGTGTTCCCTCCAAGTGGATGGTATGCACCTTTCTGTTAGTTGAGGCTTGATTGCAGTCAAAAGAAATGATGTACTCCAAGGCTGATAACCGAGAAGAGTAGCCATGACCACAGCAGAGAATTTGATGTGCAGGGGCACACCCCACAGAGCGAGACTCACTTCAGTGGGACTCTGGTGCCCGCTGAGCCCACCCCTGGAGTGTGTAGATTGTGGAGGTGGTTGGGTGGTGCTTTAGCACAGTCTGAAGGTGTCTACTGGGTGTGCTGGCTCCTAGTCCCCTGCCACCTATGCCCTGCCCAAAGCCACCAGCATGAGCTATTAAATGACCTGAAGATGGCTGCTACTTGTGCTGGGCTTGGAATTGCCCAGGGGAGGCCAAGCTGCAAAGCAAGACCAGCAGCAGCTACTGGAGCCATTTAGCAAGGGGTATGGGGCACACTGAGGTCAAATGCTTATTTGTGGTTGCAAATCTTCTAAGTATTTTAGGAAGTCCACAGCCAGACCCAAGACAGGTGGTTTGCATGCAAAAGCAATTGGAAGCAGCCTGGGTGGGCCTGCAAGTTAGGTGAGCAAGGACTCAGGGAATCACCAGGGTGAATTGAACAGCATTAGCCAGGTTGATGGAGACTCAAATACTGTGTACCCCTGCTGGCTCTGTCAGGGAAGAGCTCTGAATAGGAATAATGGTCTCTGCCATCGCTTGTGTCTGGGAGGAAGCTACCCCCAACCCCCCATGCACCCTGCTCAATACCATACCAGAATCTGTGTATCTGTGTAAGTCCATGTGCAGGCCCTTTAGAAGAATTGCTTAAGATTCAAGAAGCCTTTTGCCATATTCAGCTACAATCCCCACTGGTTTTTACAGTGATAAGTTATGAGGACTTCTCTTCCCAGGACTGGGACCTTGGACAGGAAGGCTTCGTATGGGATTGGAACACCTTGCTCCTCAGGGGGGAATTCCACAACCAAGATATCCCTCCAAATTTTTATCTACCCACATGTGGGTGTGGTACCAGCCCTTCTGAGTCTCTGTCCCTTTTACCAGTCTCGATGAGGCTTCTCTATATCTTTAGTAGTAGGACTTCTGTTTAGCTATATTTCAGGTGATTTCATATGATGGTTGTTCTGTAGTTTAGTAGTAATTTTGATGTGGTTGTTCCAAGCACTGCATTTACCAATACTGCCATGTTGATCCTGAATCCTAAACTCTTCTATCTAACCCAGTGATTCCCCCTAATGATCCTGTATTATCAAGTTCCAGTCAGGTGCATTGGTCAAGAGGAAGGCCTCTGGAACACAACAAATGAGTTGAAATTGTGTATTACCAATCAAGAGCAGCTTTGGGTCTCAGCTGAGTTATTTAAACTCTCAAAGCCTGAATACCATCACCTATTAAATTATAATAATAATTACTTGTAAAGGAATGAGATAATATTTTTTAAATACTTAATGGAATACTGGAACTATGCCAAGGGCTCTATAAATTGTACCTGCTCTTATTATGAGGAATAAAAATGTCAGGTAACAGTTGGCCTTTGGATAGTAAAGAATATACCCTATTTAAATTATTAAATTGAAAGCATACTTATTCTCTTTTTACTTTGAGTAGTTAAAGAGAATGAGTGGTATTTACCATTCAGTATCTTAGTAACTGTATCTTAAGAGTCAAATTCACTTATTTGCTTATTTGTTTACACAAATGAATAAACTAAAACCTAGATAGTCAGTGATTGATTTATTTTCACACCCCTTGTTAGCAAAAAAGCCAAGAACCAGCTTTTTATTCCTCTGTCTCTCAGTCCAGTGTTGTCCCCACTATACCAGAATCCCTTCACTCAGCCATAGCCTGACAAACCTAACAATTATTGAGTGTCATAGAAGTATATGCCAGTAAAATTTGGACCGAAATGCCTCTCCCAGGAAGACGTAGAAAAACACTTTCTAATCAGACTGACTTGCATTTATTCAGCAGTTTCTGTGCTTACCGGAGGAACTACAAGGAGATTACCTCTGTGTTAGAAGACTGCTAATATGTGGTATTAAAGATTAATTCCATTTCTGAATATACTGACTAAAAAGAGGATCTTATCAGCCATCTGCTGCTGCATCCTCTGTTGTCCAGGTTGCTTAAATGTATGCTGATTTTAAAAATCAGCTCTCAGACCTCCCCAAATCTTTCACTCTTCTCTCTTCCTCATATACATCCTCCCTCAGGAAAGGAACTAAGACTGAAATTATCAACTTGTGAATTCATTTTCAGTGGACAAGTGTAAGGAAACAAATGGGGGACTGGGGAAAGAAGGAAGGAAGGAAGAAAGGAAGCAGATCTTGTAGAAGAATCTCCTCACTGATTGATAGCTTTGGTTTGGGACTGGGAACTTGAGATTTAGTTGAGAAAAGAGCCTTGAACTTGTGTTGGAATCTTGACTTCTTGGTGTTGAATCCTATTGTTAATTCTCTGGCCTCATTTTAGTCCTTTCTTCTGCTTAGCATTCATTTCTCATCCCTACACCTTCTATAACTGATCTCTGAAACTAATGTAATTTTCAGCAGTTATAAAATAAAAGGACTTCAAACTGTTTAAAGTATAAAGAAAACACTGATATCTCAGGCACTCAATATACTATATAGCTATATCAGTCTCATAATTATTACTTTTCTTGTTCTTGTTTTAAATCTTATTGACAAATCAGAGAATACTTTTTTCCTATAAAAACTTTAAGATTGAGAAAAGTATATTTCCTATCTTTTAATATATAGAAATAAGTACTGTAATAAAAAAGAAGCTGCATTAGGGATTCATACATTGGCAGATCAAAGAAATATTAATATTTAATACATCAGAATGAACATATGGGAGTAGAAAAACAAAATTTTTCTTAACCACTCTGTGCAAGTTATCAGATGAATATGTATTTTATATTATCTCACAAGTATAACACATAGAGATGGTATCAATAATTCCAATTACCTATTTTGTGAATGAAACATTTTTTCTCAAATAGTAGATAAACAAAGGCAGTTATGGGATTATCTTGTGGTACATTCTTGAAAGTAAGTAACATCACCTTATACCTCTCATAAAGCACTTCAAAGAGATGTATTCTTTATGTATGCATCATAGGACTAACTCTCAGAAGTGAAACACTATTAAAACACCACAAGAATCAGTCTCAAAACAAACTTTGATTACCATCTTAATATCTGACATATTTATGAGTATCATTTTTCATGGAATCTTATTCATAAAGCATTAAAAACTTGGTGGTTAATGACTATAAGAGCTTAATTAATCTTTGATATAAAGTTCCCTTTTTTCTCTGTTTACATTCTTCACAATGAATAGATATATTGATTTATATCAGCCAAAGATTAGTAGATTAAGGAATAGTTCTAAGGTAGTTTTACCTACCGTTTTTGTGAAATAGCCTTAATAACAAAAAGTACATTAAACATAAATACACAGTATGGTGAATAAATATAAAGCAAGACACCTATGTATCTACCACCCATGTCAAGACATGGAGAGCTGATGACTCTATAGACATCTCTTGTGAGTTTTGCGTTGTATATACCCTGCTCTCTCTACTTAGGATACCATTATCATGACTTTTATATTAATATCTCATCCTTCTCTTTATGTTATTATCATCAATGTATTCATCTCTAAAAATAGTTTACCACATCTGTTATTTTAAAACTTGTTTCTTTTTTCAACATTATGCTTATATATTTTATCCACATTGCTGAAGTTATAGTTTGTTCACTTGTGTATACAGTGTATACAATCTCATTATATAAACAAGTGTACACAATGTATTTATCTACCCTAATGCTGACAGACATTTGGTTTGCTCCCAGATTTTTAATATCACAAGCAATTTTGCTCTAAATATTCTTGTAACATACCTTGGTTCACATATGCACAAATTTCGCTAGATGTGAAAAGTTGTGTTAGAGTTTGAGAACATAGACCCTGCTTGCAAGCTAACACATCAGTCTGCCACAATTTCATGAATGCTGGTAAAGACATGAGATTCATGGATCAGAGGCAAAGGACAATGTATTATTCACAGCAACAGTAATAGGCAGAGAATCAGCATTAGCGCTGGTTCCCTGAGCCTTAATTTCCACAAGTGACACAAAGAAGGCCAAATGGGAGCCTACACACAAACACAGTGGGCTGCATTATAGAAGAGGAACCTTAAGCTTAGGCAACCCCAATATTTTTAATGTACAAAAACCTAACCAGCCCTTGCTTCAGTAGGGTACTATCTCTACCCTCTAAGTCTATTACCTGTACAAATATTCTGGAAAAGATAGTTAGGAAAAAAGATAATTAGTGCCTCTGCCCAAAAGATGTACAGTAACATAAGAAACCCATGGAGAATTATCCCTCAATATTAGGGAAAGACCAGTTTTATCTATTTTTTTCCATGTTAAATTGTACATGATTTCTATGGCACCTCTGGGAGTTATTCATGAGTTTGTGAAAGTATTAAAATTTCCACTTACAAATATATTTTAAAACATGAAGTAACATATTAGAGATAATTTTATATTTTTAAGAATTCTAGATTTTATGATTTAAATAGAATTTGTTTTATGTTCTTACAAAATAAAACTACCCACAAACTGCTGTTTCTTTCTTCACATTTGTAAGGAAAATTTTAATTCCATGCTCCATTCTCTAATCCATTTTAGGTAACATTTCATCACTGTAATGCATCAGTAGTTTGCACAGGAGATAAAAGTGAGTTATCATTCAGAAGGAGGAAAATACTAAACTTTGATCATGGTTGAAATCCATTCTCCACACCAAGGTGAGCCTCAGGTCATTCTTCAGCATGTCTTCATGGCCCCCTATAGAAACAGGTTACATGAAGTAGTAGCTCTGCTCCAGCACCCAAGGAATTTAGCAAGCACGGTACCTCAGCTTGTGTTTTGTTGGTGTTGTTTTTTAAATATTTACCAACCCACCCTGGCTGGTAGCACAGTGGATAAAGTGCCAGCCGAACCCAAAGGTTGCTGGTTCAATTCCCAGCCAGGGCACATAACCAGGTTGCAAGCCAGGTCTCCAGCCAGATCCATAGCTGGAGGCAGATGAAAGGCAACCATACATTGATGTCTCTCTCCCTCTCTGCCTCTCTCCCTTCCTCTCTCTCTCTGGAAATAATATTTTTTTAAAATCTTTAAAATAAATCAATAAATATTTACCAACCCTATTAAGTATGACTCTTCATTCTGATGCTCAGATATCCAGGGCTTTGCTCTCTGAAAGAGATAGCCTGTTTCATGGTTGGCCAATTTCTGAAGATGGTAAACAACTTACCTGGCTGTATCCCTTTCCTATGCAAACTACCAGTTCAAAGCCCATACCCCACAACTACCTCCTTTATGTAACTCATACTCAGGGCCACTGTTTATCTACCCGGGGCCAGGTATCAGGCAATTAGAGACAACCTCTATTTTCCATAGCCTACTACAATTATTCAAACTAGCTAACTTTAAACCTGTTTAACCCATCTCCCCTGTTTCTTGTCATAGTTCTAGAAATTTTGGTGGAAGTAACAGAGCAAAATAAAGTAAAAGAATCCCTAAACCCCAGATTTCTGTTTCTGAATGCTTTCCTCCAACAAAGGGAACCAGGGCTCTTAGAGGAATGGCTGTTCCCCATGTTGCCTTCTGCATTTCTGCCCAGCTGTTCCCCATGTAGCTAAGCATGGCGTGCTGTCCGTGAATGTAACACTTCTCCCTTCATGACCGTTATTCCTGGGTCTGTGTGTCTTACTAAACCTGATTAAAACAAATCCCAAGTACATTTTTAAACACCTGCTCACCTATTATGGTCATCAACTCTAACTATATCGTCCCTACATATAGGGAATATGTTTATATTCATCAAGAGGTCCCTTTGTTTCTGCTTATTTCCTTATGTTGGTTAAGACATAAAGAAAGCAGAAACAATGCACACTTTTGACTATAACATAAATGTAAGTAAAGGGTGAGACAGCATAAATGTTAGCCAAACACACTCACTGCCAGGCTATACCCAAGGAAACACCATTCCATTACCCAGGATAGACTCCAAAGAGTTTACAACAGAGTTTTTCATTGGTTGCTGAGGACAGCAAATATCCACACGACCCAGTATATCCCATTTTATTTGTCTCTGTAACACACAGAAATGGAGAGCATGGATCTTTTCAAAGGTGAAACTCACTTATGATTAATTTCCTAGGGATTTCACAAATGATTGTCAAGGAAAGAGTTCTTGAAGGTCGAGTAAGCCAGGTAGAGCATATTTTGCTATAAGCCTAATGTGACAAGTCAAGTTTCACATCTAAGGAAATGCATCCCCGCAGCCAGTTGCTATAAGCTAGAACTGAAGGGACATTTAAAACAAAAAGAACCTAATGTAGCTATATATGTAGTGAGGAATCTTAAGACAAGGTGTTACGGCTTGAATAGGCCTATTTCTTATGATGAAATTTACTTAAGAAGATAGCAACTCAGATTGATTACAGAGCCAGATTGAGTATTGAGAACTTGGGAAGGAATCCAGCTAGCATCTGATAAGCAGTTATCACCTAAGGGGGAAAAAGCAAGAGAGGAAAGCAGACCTAGGAATGAGTACTTGCCAGGCCAGGTTACCAGAGAAATAAAAATGCAGCAGGAAAGAAAGGGAGATGCTCATAAATGAGGAGGAGCACAGAAGGTTATCCCCTCCAGCCTCTCACAGTGTTAAGAAGAAAAGGCAACCCACTGATCTGAAAAGATTGCAGGCAGCCAAGGAAGTCAAGGGAAGATGCAGGGGGTCATCAAATGAGTGAGTCATTTGGGAAGTTTCTGGAAGAGAAAGTAACCCCATTCCAGATCAGGGCAGGCACCCTTATGCTATTGGCTCTGGTGAACACTTTTACAAAAGCCTGTAACTATAAATTTGACAAAGACACTTGTTTACCCTGCAATGTGTCAGCAAAGAGAGGATTACATAGACTGAGTAGAGGACCACTTACTACATTTAACCAAATCTGAGGGCGAACTTGGGAATCGTGTCTGGGAGCAAAATAAGACAAGTAGGAGAAGAGCAGAAGGGCAGTTAGATGCTTGCTGAGTCACATGGGAAAATGACTAAAAGCTTCGTGGAGAAGGTGACTATCTCCACAGACTTCGAGATAATAAATTGAGTTGTTGCTGTTGCCTTTGTTGTTGTTTTTAAGACGGTGACTGGTTCAAAAAGCAACAGTTCTCCCAGCCAAAGGTTCCCTTGCTCTCTGTAAAAAGCTCTAGTGCTTTCATTTGCCAGGCACCGGCCGAGGCTCAAAGAGCAAGGGGAGGAAAATGGGCATGATGAGTAGCTGGGTGCCAATGCCTGTCATAAAATAAAAATGTAAACACTGCATTTAATTGGACTTTGTCAGCAAGGCAATTGTTTCTTCTGGGTTAAACAAAAAATGTCAGAGCCTTGAGGTCCTATAATTTGTACAAAGGATGTACTCCTCTCTAAAACCACCCTGCAAGGTTCCACTCCCACTTCATCTTTGGAGCTATTTTGCCTTTACTATTACCTCCTAATTTTTAAATTCTATCAGTTAGTACCATAGAGATTACCACCTAATTGTTTTCTAATTGTTGCATGCCTGCTAACTGCCATTACTCATCTAGCTTATCAGGTCTTTGAGGAAAGGTATCATATATTCCCCTAAGCCCGTTTAATTCCCAGACCATCTGGAATCACACTAAAGCAGAAAGTAAGCCCTCCATAACAAATTATTTTTAGAGTTTTCTAAATGATGCCTTAGTCAACAATTTTTTTCACTTTTAAATGGGATAATAAAGTAGGCTGGAAACAGAACTTTACTAACTAAAAGAAGCATTTTTAAAAGACTGGCTCCAAAATTTCAGTTTAATATTCAGAATTTTTCTGACTAGTATCAGCAAACATTGAAAATGTAATGTAGGCCCACTATTATAAAGATTTTTTTTTAAATATGGAATTAAAGCACATGGTGATTAAGATGAGAGTTCTGGAGTTAGAATGGCGTAGAGTCACTCTGTCATTTAATGAGCTGCTACTGCTGGATTCCAGAGCCAATTTCCTCATTTGTCAAATGTGCGTAGTAATGGTACCTACCTCAGAAAGATTCTACTGGAGTTAATTCAAAAAATACATGAATGAATTGTAACAAGTAGGATTTTTCAATTTATTTTTATTTTTATTTTGTAGGGATAGGGGAAGGCAGGGAGAAAGAGAGGGAGAGAAACATGGGTTGGTTGCCCCTACTATACACACCCTGACAAGGGACCAAACCAGCAACCCAGGCATGTGCCCTGACTGGTAATCAACCAGCGACCTTCCACTTTGCAAGATGACACCCAACCAACCGAGCCATACCAGCCCAGCCATAGTGTTTGAAAGATAATAAATGCTCGATATGTATTATCTAACTGGAATCCTTATTAACCCACCAAACATCCTAATATATCTGTGGGACACTAATTCTAATCAATATCAAAGATATCGGCTCAGTGTTAAAATTATAAAATAATTAAATAAAGTTATGCCTTCAATTTGGTTTATGTTTTGAACAAAATGTTTTAAAGAAAGAACCTTTAATATGGCTCTACATTGACACAGGATTTGGTTAGTACTCACCTTGAGTATACAGAAGTGACTCAAATAAAAAGCTTGGATACGTAGAATAAATGAGATATTATTCTAGGTTCTGGATGAGTAAAAAGAAAAACAATCATATGACAATTTCTGAAATTGTAAAAGTTAATAATCTTGAGAGCCAGAGAAGCTAAGAGTTGTATACTAATACCTCAGTTTTTATTCAGTATGTCGTTTTCTTCAGACTGAGAGGAATGCACAAAAATATATTGAACTTGGCCAATGAACTTCAGGAAACAATCAGGTTAGAAAGTCAAGCTATAAATTAATTTTTTGTTTGTTTGTTTTGGAGATTTTTATCTTTTGATTTTTTAATTAACCATATTGGGTGTTCATAAAATTACACAGGTTTCAAGTGTGCAATTCTATGAAACATTGCATTGTGTGCCCACCACCCAAAGCCAAATCTTTGGACACCGTGCATTTGACTGCCTTTATCCTCTTCTACCCCTCAGTCCTCTTTCGCCTGGTAACCTCCATCCTGTTGTCTGTTTGTCTTGTTTATTTATTACTTTCAGTTTTGTATGCTACATACGAGTGAAATCATACGGTTCTTGACTTTTTCTATTTAACATATTTCACTTGGCAGATGTTCTCAAGATCCATCCTTGTTGTCGAAAATGGCAGCATTTCATCTTTTCTTATGGCTGAGTGATATTCAATTGTATACATGTACCACATCCTCTTTTCTTGTCTTTTTAAAATTAACTAACAGTATTTATTGTCATTTAAGGGTAGCATATATTCTTTGATATGTCTAGCAATTTCTTGGCTATAATCTACTCCCCAACAAAAAAGTACCTAAAATGTAAGGGACTCTAGCGTTGTTTGTGATGGCAATAACTGGCAACAAAATGAACCAATAGGGAGATGGCTGATTATGTTTACAGTACATAATACCACAAATGCTGTGCAGCAATTGCTCATCTCACTACCTGACTTTATAATTATTATTGTTGCTGGGTTTTGGCAATGTCCACTTACACGCAGCAAAAGGTAGTCTTCCTAGTTTGGCCTGACTTAAGAGTTCCTAACTCTCCTGGAGACTTCAAAGGTGCACAAGCACAAGGGGAGAACACTTAGGGAATATCAGAGAATGTTTAATAAGGAATAGAATAGAACTTAGATTTATGTAGATATATATGTTATGTTGTTTGGGTACGTTACCTCAGAAAATCAACTCAAAATAATAAAATGCTATGATACCTATAGCACTGTACTGTTTATTACTAAAGTTATGAAGGGTAATCTTGAGATAAGTTTATAAATTAATTTTTTAAAGTTTTTATTGTAGTACTTAAAGAAGAGTCCAAATGAGTGGTACAAAAAGTAGGTTGGTGTAAGATTTAGAGGTGTGCTGGTTTAAAAGCTGGTTCTGGTGAGGAATAGGGAGTCTGATGTTTACTATTGGCTAATTGCAATTGTGTAAATATCTCCCCACTGTTGAATTCAGGCTACTAGTGAGATATCACTGAACACAGTGTTGAGAATGAATAATTTTATGAACTATCAAGTAACCTCAACTTCAACTCTCCAGGTTTAAGGAAAAGACAACTTATTGTTAGGAGCTATAGAAATGTGTGGTGGATCTATTTATACTCTAATCAAACTGACCTTGAACCATCTCCTTTAATATGCTGTGCTTCATCCTCATTCAGAGGTTTTATTCCAGCTATTCAGAAGTCTCTACTGAGACTTCTTCTAGTCTCTAACATTTCTTCCCCAATTCAGTTTGTCCTTCAAGGCTCCCCTCAATTCCCACACTGGTGGGCAGAAGCCAGAACTCTCATCTTAATCACCATGTGTTTTAAGTCCATATAAATGGTGAGTTTGGAAAAGTTAGATTCAGATAACCTTTGGTAATTTCAAGTAGAGTAGAATAAAGAGCCTGATGTTCACTCAATAGCAAATGAAGATCACCAGAGGAGACAGTTGACCTCACACAAGTAATTCTTTAAAAGGAGTGGTTAGTTTGTTGAATTCTGTAAGTTTCAGAAAGAGGGGATGACTAGAGACCTGAAGACCTGGTGCAAGATAAGGGTGGCAGGACTACAATGGCAGCAAAGGGTGAAAAAGGCAAAAAGAACTGGGGGAATTTTGATGGCAGCTGGAGACTTCTTGAAGGTAGAGGATAAAGAAGAAAGAAAACAGAACAGTGATTAAAACATTCATTTCTGGAGTTTTGGGTTTAGACTAGAATTATCATCTAATTGAACAAGTTATTGGGGCAGCCAATAACTTCAGCCAATAACTTCACCTTTAGACATATCCACCTTCGATCACCATAACATTTGCTGTTCTCACTGCCCTTTAAATTTCATGGGCATTCACAGATCTAGAGTCCCCTGCACATTTACTGTGCCCTGTCATTCTCAAATCCCAGACCCCACCACAATTGCCTCCAATTAAATGATATTAAATTCCTTGTCTTTTTGGAATTATTTATTCCCTCCCTTGTATTTACCAATATTTGCCCCTACCTTCTTTATCTACTTACTGTTTTTTCATCCAAATCTGAGGGTATTTCTATAATAAATGTTCTCACTTAAAAAAAAATCCTTTCTGTAGTATATTTCTGTAGTAAAATAGCATTGTAGTGTTCTAAGTTATATTTTAAATATCTCACTTTAGATATACTTGTATAGTTATTATCCCATTCTTTTTCTTTAAAAAATCTTATGAGATAAGTGAGGCTAGCTATAATTAACCTCAGAGTATAAATGAAGAGCCAAGGCATAAGAGATAATTAATATAATCAAGTAACTGATTTAGAGGCAATCACTGATTTAGGACTTCCTTCTCAATATCCTACTCAATGAACAAAATGTTGCTTCTAACCTCTTAATTTCCTTAAAAGAAAGATGCTGCATAAATTTATTTTTGTTGTGTAGGGTAATATAATTGCATCTCAAAGTAATATAAGGTAAAATCTAAACTAGAATTAAGAATAAATGTCTCTTAGCCCTGGCTAGTGGCTCACTGAATAGGCACTGAACTGCAAAACCCAAAGGTCGCTGGTTCCATTCCCTGCCAGGGCACATAACCAGGTTGTAAACCAGGTCTTTAGCCAGGTCCTTAGCTGGAGGCAGGTGAAAGGCAACCATATATTGATGTTTCTCTCCCTCTCTGCCTCCTTCGCTTCCCTTCCCTCTAAAAATTATAAAATAAAATATTTAAAAAGGAAAAAAAAAGAATAAATGTCTCCTAATCAAAATTCTATTGCCTTTTCCCAACCTTGACTTGTTTGTTAAGGATTATCTACAACAACCAGAGGTGAAGGCTACTAAACAAAATTCTAAAAGAAGATAATCCTAAGGCTTTTTTTACCTTGTGTGCCATAATTTCCAACTGAAATAGGATAAATTAGAAACAAAGCACTTAGCTTTCATTACCATCTCTAGCCTGAATATAAATACCTTATAATTTTTAGTGTATTTTTATAAGCAATAGAGTGTGTTTAAATACAAACAATAGGATATAAAGAGGGAAATGAGGTAAGGCAGTTTCAGATCCAAGAGATGCTTACTCTGTAAGTTTCCCAAACTGCAGTCTCCTCACGTCTCAGATCCTTAGCAAAAGGCATGCAATCAAGCCTCCATTCTGAGCTGAATGCTTCTAACTTATTAATGCTAACAGACAAGATAAGAAAAAGAAAACCTCTGAAGCATGTAAATTCCATTGTTTTAATGTATAAGTAGTTTTAACCCTGAAGACTAGCTCACCAACTATTGAGGAGCTCTTGAATGCTGAATGGTGTTCTGCAGCCTTTGTTTTGAGTTCAATATAATTATTTTGCATATGAGCAACCGTTTCTGAAAATACTTATTTTAAAACTTAGACCAAGTTTTCTTAACATTGGTAGGCAGACCTCTGAGAAGTAATAGGTATACAAGCACATTGAAAGCAGACTGAGTGAATAACAGTTATAGAAGGAGATTAATTAGAACTACCCTCACTTAAGTCACATGGCTTTTTTGGAATAATGGATATAATATAAATATTCCAGCATAATTTATAGATTTTCTAATTATGCATTTCCCAATCAATGGAATTAAAAATGCAAGTTGTTCTTTCTTTCTAACATCTTCCAAATATTTTGCTACTATGCAAGGATTTTCATACTTTAAAAAGTTGGGGCCCATTTTATTTGAATCTGAGAGTGAACAGAGTGTTGCTGTACTGGTAGGGTTATTATCACTTAATATTTTCTAATATCTTCACTTGATAAATCTTGGAATATATTTTTCAATCAACAAACAAACATAAGAGTCATGCATAATAAACATAACTTATAAATATAAAGGGGAAAAGGTTATTGTAAGGGTCCCTCAAATTTGAATTGTCACTGAAACATCTTTTGAATATGTCCCACCTGAAAAATTGGAATATAGCTACTTTACAATTGTCTTATTTTTGTATTTTTCAAAATTTTGAATTATAATTAGAGCAAATTAATATATTAATTCACTAATATATTAATAGTGATTTGAATTATATTAAAGTCATATCTATAAAGTGCTTTGAACTCCTTGGAGAAAGGGACTATGCAAATGCAAAGCATCACTGTTACTACTCTGTAATAAATCCCAGCTGACACAGTAGGTAATTAAGGGAGAGAGCTGGGGAGTAATTAAAAGTAATTGATATCTCACTGTCCTTTAGAAGGCACTCTTTTTGCTGTTCCTTGATACCTTCAAAGTAGTGTCAAGTACAAGAAATAAATAAATAATCCTTAGATGAAAGCTGAAATCTGTCAAGTGTCCTTTTCCTTCTTAGGGCACTCTGAGACACAGTATCCCTAACCTGAGAGACACCCTCAGTAACCCATGGACCCTTGTTCTTAAGCAAAAACAGGTTAAGAGGTTTCAGAGTCCACAGTGGCATGTAAGGTCTTTGTGCTTCTCACACAAGGGGTGACTGAAAGCACTGACTGAAAGTAATCTGAACATTTGTTTTCTGATTTCTTGGGATGTTCAAAAACACAGAATGCCTCATTGTGCCATTTATGCGGAACTGAAATGGTGTGGGCACGAAGATCTTCTCATCAATTCCTCCTGCCTCCTTCATTCTAGCTAAGACCTCAAGGCAGGGTCTCTAGACTTTGAATAAAATCATCCCCACTGGCATGAGTTGGTTTATTTCTCAACTCGGAATGGCCTGCCTGTTTTTCCCTCCCACTCAAAGTTCTCTCCACTCTATCAGCCTTTTGGTGTAATTACTTCTTAAGTTTTGTAAATGTCATATTTAGAATTTCTTGCTCCCAAACCTTAGAGATTCCTAATGATACCAGCTACACATGAAGACAGAGCTGATATTTAGACAATATTTCCTGACCAAGGTTACAGCATGCTTTCTGGAATAGGGAACCAAATAAGCTTCTTTTGACATTCTTTCAGGCTGTTACAGCACTAAGTCATTGTCAAACCATATGAAATCATGCTGGAGTAAAGCAGTACATAGGACACAGTTGACAAAGTCCACGAATCTTATTACACAGAAGGCATCTCCTGAATTGTTTTATCTTTAGGTAAAGCCAGATCCATAATAAGCAGCACAAAACAGTATTTCTCCTGTCCTGAGATGGCATGTGCAGCCCAGCTTCAGCGCTCCAACTACTCCTACAGATAATGCCTACATATTTAGGTATTAACACAGTTCTTTCAACAATAACCTCTTGGCTTTCTTCCTTTCCTGCTACCGCTATGTAGCCCCTTGTGATAGCTACTCCTGGAGTTATCATAACAAAAAAGCCACTACCTCCACATGCCCAAAGTGCCACCACTGCTGGTTTTGATGACAAGCAGAGGTAGCCTGAGTCTGTGAATAAGTCTGGACAAGTCAGAATCTTAAGGAGTTAGTTTCTGTCCAAGTTGAGATTCCCAAAGGGTGGTCAGCTAATGTAGATATAGAGGGTGGGGGGAAACACTCCCATTTATTCCAGGTATTAATGCTGGTTTATCCCTAGTTCAGTTAGTCCCTAGAGTAATCTTGTTGAGGACACGGAGACACGGAAAAGTTAAGTGGCTGTCCCAAGGTCATACTACTTCAGAATCAGAATTGTAATACATGTCCTTGTCACTTCAAAGTTCTACTGCTCTCCTTTCTATTGTGCATATCTGCAGGGCTTGCAGTCCAAGAAGCTCAAAGTCCACTGCTAGTGCTACAAAAATGAACAGCTGGGTGAGCTCAGGCTGTTTGTTCTCTGAACGGTTTGTATTGTTGGTTGAGTGCAGAGATTTGGGGCTTACCACAACCAGAGAGCTTCTAGAAACTGCAGGTAAATAAATCTGCCCTTCAGGGAATTTGGGACAGAAAAGATAAAAATTTCTCCCAGATGTGAATGAAAATCATAAAATAAAAGGAAGTCAACACTGTGCTGTCACCTTTGGGGAACACTTCAGGTCAGTGCTTTTATATCAGTGCTGCCATACACACACTGCCGGTGAGACAGTCACCTTTCTCACTGACAGCACCCTCTCAGCTAAAGCACCAGGAGAGGCAGGACAAATGCGAGTTATCAATCACATACTGAGCTTGCTATTTTCTATGAACTTGACATATCCCTCTTTTCCCATATGCCTTGCCTCTTCCTACTACACATTGCCTTCCCACTCTCCTCCTCCTCTTCATTTGTCACCTTCTGTTCCCTCCCCTGCTTCTTCTGTTTTCTTCTGTTAAATGTTTTAAGTGTGAAATGATATGCATAATACTGAGGCTTTTCAGGAGAAGAGCAAAAATACAAGTACCATTACTCTGTGTATGCATGTCATTATAGTGTTTGAGCCATGGTAATAATATTCATAAGAGTATAGTATAAGACCAGAAATATGCAATGGGTGAGTTAAGTTATTAGTAAAAGCATAAAATATATCTATGGGCACTCTAACTGTCCTTCTTTATACCTTAATATACACTCCTAACCATGCATCACTACAAAAGCACTGGCAAATGCAAGAAGTTCTGATAATTATTTTACAGAGTAGTGTAAAGGTCTGTGTAGCTCTAAGATAAATTGGAGTGTTATATATTTCTCCCACGTTGGAGAACCTCAAAGCACTATATGGCTGACACCAAATTTACAGACAGAGGTCTCAAGCTCAACAATAAATAGTGTTCTTTGTATGAATAATCTTCAAAAACCTAATCTCTGAAACAGGGTTCCTAATAAAGTAGTAATACATAGATTAACTTTCTATGATAATTGTATTCTCACATACAGTTAAGTGAAATAATAATGGACCCTTTAACAACATTCTGCAATGGTAACATTTTAGAAAACTATAGTAAAATAGCACAACCAGGATGTTGATGTTAAAGCTGTCAAAATACATAACATTTCTGTCTCCACAAAGATTCTTTGTGTTGCCGTGGCTGGTGTAGCTCAGTGGATTGAGTGCCAGCCTGTGAACTAAAAGGTGGCTTGTTCCATTTCCAAGTCAGGGTACCTGCCTGGGTTGCAGGCCAGGTCCCAGTTGGGGGCCTGTGAGAGGCAACCAATCCATGTATCTCTTACACATTGATGTTCTCACCCTATCTTTCTCCCTCCCTTCCTGTCTCTCTAAAAATAAATTAATTAAAAATATATATTTTTAAAGATACCTCATGTTGCCCTTTTATAACTGCATCCACTTCCCTCTAAAAAAAAATTGCTCCAAATATTGCTGTCAAAAGAGGCCTATGGAAAACAACTGTAAATTTTGAAGATAATCTAGAATTCCAAACTTATTGTTGAACAATTAACTTAACTATATCAGTTTAAAGAAACTTAAATGTGACAAATTGAGGCTGATGTTTAAAGACAAAAAGACAAAAAAATAATTCTAATCAGTAGCTAATTATAGATACTGGCCCTACATCAAAAGATTGCCAATCATTTTTATTGAAATTAGATTTACTTAGCCTAAAATAGTATCAGATGTCTATACTTCTTTTAAGATGATTATTCCATATTTTATAAAACCTTTTAATTAAGCAACTACTTGTCCTAATGTCTTGGATAAAAGGGCCCCTACTCTGGCTTCACCACTCTTTCACTTGCAAGTTAGGGCTAACCCTCAGCAAACTGGAAGGGGCAAATGCCTTCTCTCCCAACCCAAGTTGTGTTCTCCTCTTTTAATTACAAAAAACAATTTTATGAATATAATTGAAGATATTGATGTGCAACATTGAGGGGGAGGAGGAGGAATAAAGATCAACATAGCAACAGCAAGTCACAAATGCTCTCTTACTTTAATAGAAAACAATTGAAGCAACGGGAAGTTGAGGGAGAGCTGGCAATCAGAAAGTTTACGTTTGATGTTGAATGTATTATATTTCAAGGCTCATCACTTAAATCCATCCTCTATAGAGCCACGAACTTGCCCATGGAGTTGCCTTGCCTGCCTCCCCACTGCTGTCCTGATCCCTGACCAGATCTCCATTCTTCTAACCTTGTACTCCCTGCCCTGTACCTTCTGCAGAAACACCAACTGACATTTTCCCACAGGACTGCCTTCCTTCAGAGCCTCTGCTGTTCCCTCTGCCCTGACTGCCTCCTCACACCCATGTTTCCCCCTTCACTTCCTCTGGCTACAGCCCAATTCTTATTCACTTCATTCTTACTCACTTCACACATTATTTCTTCCCCAAAGCTTTCCTGGAAGCCTTCCCTGCCACCTACTGAATTTGTCCATTTGAGCCTATTACTCAACATTTCTTTTCTCCAAACCACAGAAACCCAAGTCAAATGAGCTTAGGAGAAAAGAGGAAATCTGTCACTCAAAAATAAATAATGGAAAGAGCATCCTATACCTAGCCATTTTACTGTGAAAAAAAAAAATGGCATTGTTGCACTTTATACATGATACTCTCATCTGTTGATGTTTCTATTTTCCTCAGTCTATATGCCTGAAGTTACTCATTTGAGAATTTTCCAACATCAAACACAATGCCCAGTGTAGTAGAACTTGAAAATATATATATACTTGTTGCATAAAGGAAATCATTACATTTTCACTGGAAGTTCATAAAAGTAATATCTAAAGGGAATATTCTATATATATGAAATCTTATTTACAAATATAAAGAAGTTGGTGAATAGAATTCCCAAATGAAAGAAAAATAATTTTGAACTTGGGAGAAAGTAAGAATGTCTTTCCACTGATATGGGAGGACAGAAAATAGTGATAATGCGAGTGAGATCAGATCAGAAGTGCAATGAGTTGAAAAAGCTCATACCTTCTGATCTCTTACCTCTAGCAGATAGGCAAATGTCATTGTTAATGAAAGAGAAGACAGTGGTATTTGGAACTAAGGTAGGAAGCTGAGGAAAGTCTTAACTTATTGGAGAAATTGCTAAGTAAAATAAGAATAGTTTCTTTCAAGGGACAAGAAAAAGTAAAGTGAAGGAATAATTTAATTCTTGCTCTACAACAAGGCACATGCCTCACATTTCAACCAAAACAACCTGGCCAGGAAATTCCATGAACATCCATGCATGATTTCATCCACTAAATTCCTACAAAGTAGTCCGTTCTATTTACCTCTATCCTCACTGCCTATATTTTTACCTACCTTTAACTCTTTTCCTTCTTGCTATAAATACATTCAAGTCTTAGCTATTAGATGAAAAGAAAAAACCTTTCCCTTTTCATGTAACTAGTCGTTTCTCCTTTCTGTCCCCAAAATTTTTGAAGCACAGTAATTACTCTCATTTTATTTTATTTTATTTTTTATTGTTGTTCAATTACAGTTGTCTCAATTTTCCCCTATTGCTTCCCCACAGTCAATCCTCACCTTGCTGCTCATGTTCATGGCTCCTTTATACTTGTTTCTTGACTAGCCCCTTCTTCTTTTCCCTGGCCTTTTATTTACTTTCTATTCCACTCCCTCATGTACTGCCCTCTGGCTTTGGGTCCAGTACCCCTGAAGAGCTTTTGCAAATGTTGCTATCACCTAGTTACAATGAATTATAGCCTTTGTCCTCAATTTTTGTTCTTTGTGGCATTTCTAAAAGCTTTCCAGCCCAATGATAATCGCCTTCTTTTGAAACATTCTCATCTTCTAGAGTTGGACCTAGGATCGATCATACAAGGTAAGTTAATTAGTGGTATAATGCAAAGATCATGGCCTGAATCCAACCATGTGGTTTCTTCATTGTGTTGTGTTAGGGAAGTTATTGGTCTCTACACACCTCAGTTTATATGGATGTAAAACAGATAGAATACCCACTTAGCATTACTGTTTTCAGAACTCATTGAACACTTAAGAAATCCTAAGTACCTACTATGCACCAAGCATTCTCTTGAGGGCTTGAGATACATTAGAGGAAAACACACACGTGTGCGCACACACACACACACACACACACATCCCTACATTGTTGAAAAGCAAAAAAGAAATAGACAAAAACAATATAATAAACATGTACATAATATAGTATATTAGAGGGTGATTGTGATATAGGAAAATAGAAAGCAGGGAGAGGGATTGAAAAAGTCCTAGTGGTGGAATGGGTTACAATTTTAAATAGGGAGGCCAAGATAGGCCTTATTGAAAAACTGACATTTGAGCAAAACTTGTGGATTCAATTTCTACATAATTTTGGAAATCATGTAGAAATCTAATAGAAGAGTGTTTCTGGCAGAAAAAAAAAAACACACTGTTTATAGGTCAGTAGATAATTTCAGAGAGGAGTGTGCTCTTGTAGGCCATTGTGAAGATTTTGCCTTTGACTTTGAGGTAAAATGGTTGAAAGCCTGTGGAGGATTTTGAGCAGAGAGGTGACATGTCTAATGTGCATTAGAGGGGGACCACCACTAAATCAAGCCAAGAAAGGAAAAGAACTACATCAACATTGTGATGTAATTGGACACATAGTCTACCACTACTGGCCTTCTGATCTACAAATGTCATGGGACCAAAAAAAGAACCATCAAAAATGTTAAAGGAAATGGCTGGGAAGGGCAAGGGCTCCTTCAAATATTCCTGGGGCTTGGATAAACTAAAAGCTGAACATGAGCATGGTATTACCATTGTTATCTCCCTGCAGAAATTCGAGACGAGCAAGTATTATGTGACCATTATCAAAGCCCCAGGATAAACTTTATCAAACACATGATTATAGGCACATCTCAGGTTGACTGTGCTGTCCTGATTGTTGCTGCTGGTGTTGGTGAATTTGAAGCTGGCATCTCGAAGAATGGGCAGACCTGTGAGCATGCTCTTCTGGTTTACACACTGGGTGTGAAACAGCTAATTGTTGGTGTAAACGAAATGGATTCCATTGAGCCACCCTGCAGCCAGGAGAGATATGAGGAAATTGTTAAAGAAGTCAGCACCCACATTAAGAAAATTGGCTACAACCCTGACACAGTAGCATTTGTGCCAATTTCTGGCTGGAATAGGGACAATGTGCTGGAGCCACATGCTAGTATGCCTTAGTTCCAGGGATGGAAAGTCACCCGTAAACATGGCAATGCCAGTGAAACCTGCTGCTTGAAGCTTAGATTGCACCCTACCACCAACTTGTCGAACTAACAAGCCCCTGCATCTACCCTTCCAGAATGTCTACAAAATTGGTGGCATTGGTACTGTCCCTACGGGCCGAATGGAGACTGGTATTCTCAAACCTGGCATAGTGGTCACCTTTGCTCTAGTCAACATTACAACTGAAGTAAAGTCTGTTGAAATGCACCATGAAACTTTGAGTAAAGCCCTTCCTGAGGACAATGTGGGCTTCGATGTCAAGAATGTGTTTGTCAAAGATGTTTGTCATGGTAATGTGGCTGGTGACAGCAAAAATGACCCACCAATGGAAGCAGCAGGCTTCACAGCTCAGGTGTTTATCTTGAACCATCCAGGCAAAATTAGTGTTGGATATGCACCTGTTCTGGATTGTCACACAGCTCATATTGCTTGCAAATTTGCTAAGCTGAAGGAGAAGATTCATCATCGTTCTGAGAAAAAGCTGGAAGATGACCCAAAGTTTTGAAATCTGGTGATACTGCCCTTGTTGATATGGTTCCTGGCAAGCCCACATGTGTTGAGAGCTTCTCTGACTATCCTCCTCTGAACTGCTTTATTGTCCATGACATGAGATAGACAGTTGCTGTGGGTGTCATCAAAGCAGTGGACAAGAAGGCAGCTGGAGCTGAGAATGTCACCAAGTCTTCCCAGAAAGCTCAGAAAGCTAAATAAATATTAGCCCCAATTCCCGCCACCCTGATCTTAATCAGTGGTGGAAGAAGTCTCAAAACTCTTTGTTTCAGTTGGCTTTTTAAGTTTAATAGTAAAGGACTGGTCAATGATTATAATTCATCTTAAAACCTTCAGAAGGACAGGAGAATTTTGAGGACCATTTAGGATATTTTGTGTGTGTGGTGGTTTTTAAGTTATTAGTTTTTAAAATCAATATCAATACTTTTCAACAGAAACAACTTAACCAAAATCTGTCATAGGTTTGAGACCCATTAAAACAAAGTTTAATGAGAAAAAAAAGAAAAAAAAGGACCACTCTGGCTGACCTGCAGAGAATAAACTACATGTGGTAAGGACAAAAGCCAGAACCCAAGAAGCTGTTCAACTATCCTGGTGGAAGATGATGGTGGCACACATTAGAAAGGTGGTAACAAGTTGTGGTGAAACTGGTAAGAAGTAATTGGACTGCTAACAGATTTTGAAGGTAAAAATGAAAGTAGTGTCTGATTGGAGTGACTGTAAGGAACGGAAAAGAAATGTATCCTTCCAAGGTGGAGCTGACCTGAGCAACTGGGAAGATGAATTCACCATCTTCTGTGATGGGAAAGAAAGATAGAGGGAATGTGTGTCACATGATGAAATATATAATAAAATGCAAATTTTGAATCTGTGCTTTGAATTTGCCTCTCTGATTCCAAGACATGAAGTCATTGTCCTCTTCCTTATTACACAGCATTGCAGCATTTTTGACATAAATCCGTACACAAAATCTCATTTGTTTTGATACTTTAGAAAGGCAGAGAAGACATTATTTATTTCCCATGTAACAGATAAGATAACTAGGGCTCAGAAAAGCTACGAGATTAACCTAAGGCCCTAATGTAGTTAAGATGGTTTTTACCCTAGAACATCGGCCTTTTTTCTCTTTGCCTGGTACACTTTAAATCCTATAGTGCTTTCCAAGAATCGGGGCAGTGCAAAATGACTTCAAAACCACACAGTTCAAACCATTAGTCATTAATCCTGAAGAAATTAACTCAGGGAATCCAAGATACCTGCTCTGAATCATTTGTTTTTACTTTTGAAACCTTCTAGAAATTCCCCCAAAGGCTTTACACCAAGATTGCATTTTGGTATGCTGAATGACTAATGTACTACATTGTTCAATCAGAAAAATGCCCAGTAGGGTAGGAAGGACACAAGGAGAGAGAAATGCCCTGAAACCAGGCAAAGGAAGTGGGTAAGAGAAGGCAGTCTTCTGTGCCAAATGCTGCCCAGTGAGCAAGAAGGCTAAGGTCTGAGAACTGGCCACTGGTTCTAGCAACATATAACCATCACTGCGGACTTAGACAGGAGCAGTGTCAGAGCCTTGGTAAGGCAAAAGCCTGACTGGAGAGGTTAAAAATGAAGAGAGACCCTGGCTGGTGTGGCTCAGTGGATTGAGTGCCAGCCTGTAAACTGAAACGTTGCTGGTTTGATTCCTAGTCAGGGCACATGCCTGGGTTGCAGTCTAGGTCCCCATTGAGGGGCGGTGGGGACAACCAATCCACGTATCTCTCACACATTAATGTTTCCTTCCCTCTCTTCCTTTCTCCCTTCTCCTCCCTCTAAAAGTAAATAAATAAAATCTTTAAAATAAGAAAAAAAAAATTGAAGAGAGGAGAAAACTTAAGAGGCAGCAACAAGTTTATTACAAATAAGAGCAGAAAAAATAGTCAAGAGAAAAGGTTTCTTTTTCTCTTCTTTTAAGATGGGGAGAAAGCAGGTCTGTGTAATAATGAACATAGTCTAGTGAAGGAGGACAAATTGGCAACATCAGAAATGGAGGAAAGAGGCCCTGGCTGATGGTCCAGTGGAAAGGCGCTGGGCCTGAGAACCCAATTGTCGCTGGTTCAGTTCCCAGCCAGGGCACGTAACCAGGTTGCAAGCCAGGTCTCCAGCCAGCTCTGTAGCTGGAGGCAGGTGAAAGGCAACCACACATTGATGTCTCTCTCCCTCTCTGCCTCTCTCCCTTACCCTCTATCTAAAAATAACAATTAAAATCTTTAAACAAAAAAAAAGAAAGAAAAGAAATGGAGGTAAGAATCATGAGGGTGGTGCCCTTAAGTGGCAGGATGGATGCAAAGTAGTATCCAAGGGGAGGGATTGACATTAAAATGAGATGTATGTCATTTCCACGTAATGGGGAGAAAGTAAAGGATGGAGGTACAAAGGCCGCCAGGCAGGTGGATGCAGGCAAGTCTGTGGCAGTTCTCTGAGTGTTCCTGAGTGCAGGGTGAGGCAGGAAGCCAGTGAGGATAAAGCAGAAGAAGTTCAAGTTAAAAAGGAGAGAAAATGGTATAAAACAGCCATGCAGATGACTGGGTGAATGAGTAGCCTAGCAAAGGCAGCAGGATAAATGTAAGATGTACTTGACATGCCTGGACCAGGGTCCTGAAAGTGTCCACAGTCCAGGGTGGGCAGCCAGCCACAGCACCAAAGGTTCAGCTCAGCAGTGACAGCCATTATTATTATTGTGTTATTCAAAAGTGTTCTCTCCCTTAATAGGGATGTTAGAAAACACTGAACCTGCGCCTAAAAACTGCTCAACATTTTTTGGCAGAAATTTAAGGATTTCCTACTTAATGCCCAATTACATGGCAATGACATAACCCTTTATATTTGCAGGTTGCTCCAGTCATGCACATTCTTTATGCTTTGCCGTATCACTGACTTACACATAGAATGAAATCAAGTTAAGTCAGTCAGAGAAGACAGCATGTTACTCAGTCAGTCCTCGGCAGGAGGGAACAGATAGGAATTATATATCCTGGATTCAACAGTTTCAGCAGTATTTCTTCAAAGTATGTTTTATGGATTATTAATTCCAAAAGATGCTCCATGAGTCAAGAGTTCTATGGTCAAGTAAGTGGGGGAACTGTACATGTCATATCCCAGTCAGATAGTAACAATACACATTAGCATTGTTGGGAAGCCCTGCTGTTAAAGAGATCTGCTTAGCTTTATTTCACTGAGCATTTCTGAGGCTTATTTGACCACAAAATTTAAAAATAATACTGAGACCATTTTACAGGTATATGTAGCATTCATTGATTGAGTCCTTTGCCACACCCATTTATCCATCTTCCTTTCTAGCAGAACTCTAGGTTTAGCTGGGCATGTTGCTGCCTAGCCAAAAGGTTTTGTTTCCAGCTCCCATTGCTGCTAGTCTTGGCTGTGTAACCAAGTTCTGATCAATGAGATGCAAGCAGAAATGATATGCATGGCAACCTAGAAAAAAACCCTTACAAGAAAGGAGCCCTCTTTTCCTAGCACCACCCACCTTCCTCCTTTTGATGGCCTGGGCCCCACTCCAATGCAAATGCTAAGGACAAATGGACTTCTTAGAATTTTAAGTTTAGGGTGTGGCCTTTGGGGACTCCCTAAGTCTATGTTTCTACATAAAAATGAGATACCACCTAAACTATCCAGAAATTATAAATGTATTAGTTTATAAAGACCTTGAGAGAATAAATTCTAAATCCTTACTTTCAACAGCATATCTGAAAATTTAATAGCCCTCATTATAAAATAGCTCCTTAGAATTAAACTTCAACCCCCTAACCTAATGTAAGTCTCAGGCTTTCTTGTGTATACTTTGATAATCAGCAAAAGCTGATATAATTTGTTCAACATTCACCTTTTATGGATTTGAAGACAGTTCTTAAGGTAATCCTCACATAAATATTTATTTAAAACTCACATTTGCCATGGCATCTGTTGTTTCTATACTTTTTAAAAAAATCATGCAGATATCCAACTCACTGATGAGAACTTTTGTGAACAAAACAATTATTTTACTTCTACAGTTATAGATATTTGGAAATCTATTTATAAAGAAATGGGATTTGGTAACAAACTTGCAAATCAAAACATGCTTTAAAGCTAAAATTATCATTTCTAAACTAAGTAGCTGAAAAAAATAAAACTATTAGTTAAAATAGGTACATACATTATTCAAATGACATAGCTAACATTTAAGCTTAAAATAAATGAAAAACAAATGTCTAATTGATATTCATTTATTCCTGTCACTATGTAACCAGAACAGTGAAAACTGGTTTTGTATGGCATCATTCAAAGAAAGTGTTTCAACATCCTTTAAAAAATTTAAATAATGCATAATATCAATTTTGTTTGTTTTCAGTTTCTAGGACATGTCTGACATATATTACTGAATATATTAGTCCCAATTTGTTATTTTTATTGTAAATTCTGTTGAAGGGGTGTTAGCATTGTACTCAACAAAATCTATCAAATGATTAATTTTCTTAAACCAATATGAAATTAGCCTAGTAAAATGGAGTTGCTTAAAATCATTAATTAAATGTCTGAGTTTATTAATCCTGATCTCCTGTGCATTACTTAAGTGCATAATTCTACAAAGCTGGACTCTATTGACAAACTTACTTTTATGAGATCTGAAATACAAGGAAAGTTGACGTCAGAAGTCAAGGAGGCCGTAAGTTATAACTATCAAAAGTCATTTTTCATCTGTAAAGATATCATGGAAATGTATTTTCTTGGGATTAGAGAAATACATTACAAATAAATAAATGAAGATGACTAAAATAAAATCTGTGGTAGCGGGTTAAAATGAGATGTTTCTATATCAGCTTTTAATAGAAATACGACTAGATACCTGGTAGGCAATTGGACATGAGCAGGGCAAGGACAGTAAGCCAGGTATGGTATGGTATGGAATGTCACTGATGGGGGACTCAAATGTTGGAAAATTTTAGTTTCAGTTAACAGTCAATAAGCTTAGTAATTAATGTATGTAAAAGTTATTGCTTCAGGAACTGAAGGAATGGACCAGCTAGACTCCAGTTAATAAGCTTAGTAATAATGTATGTTAAAAAGCTATTCTTTTACACACTGGAGGAATGACTCAACTTGGCTCCAGGGTAAGAAGACCCCCACCCAGGACACGAAGACCTCCACCTAAGACAGAAAGAAAGAATGCTGCAGCTTGGATCTCATTAACATTTTCCTTAATTCCAAACCCCTTACCTCCACCCTTTTTCTCCTTATAAAAAGGGTCCATTTATGATAGAAAATAAGACAGTCTGTTAAGGTACAAACCTGCTGTCTTCTCAGATCTCAGACCATATGAATAAAGCGCCCATAGATTCAATCCCTGTCTCTGCTTATTGGGTCTGGTAGGTAACAGGCAGCAAGAACACCACCTTTTCTGGTTTCATCACCAGATGGAAAGCCCTGGGTGCCCAGCAACAGACAAAACTGAGAAAATAAGGAACTTGCCCCCAGGGTGACCTTTCTTCCCTAGCACACTTTGGTCATCTATTTTAGACTCCCTGCCCTTTCATATAGCTGGTCACATAGTTCAGAACTTCCCCTGACCTTCCCTCCCCAGCTTGTCGCTAGTCGTGTGGTAGACCCCTTAGAGAAGGAATAAGGGGGGCAGAGAACAGTCTCATAAGACTCTCACACAAACCCTTACACAACCGCTTGCTTAAGCATTGGGCCTTCAGAACAATGAAGTTCTGACCCACATCAAGTCATCTTAAAAACATACCCCTGACTGGTGGCACACCAGTCACCAGCCTGAGAATCCAAAGGTTGCTGGTTTGATTCCCACCCAGGGCACATAACCAGGTTGCAAGCCAAGTCTCCAGCCAGGTCTATAGCTGGAGACAGGTGAAAGGCAACCATACAGTGATGTTTCTCTCTTTTCTCTCCCTTCCCCTCTCTCTGAAAATAATAAATAAATCTTTTAAATATATATATATATATATATATATATATATATAATTAAAAACAAAACAAAACAAAACAAAACAAAAAAAAAAACACAATGCCTTGTGGCTGCTGACCACAGAGTCAGAGTTTTGGTCAAACCAGAGATGCCATTTAGGACTCAGTTGCATTT
The DNA here is from genome assembly GCA_004026585.1 of Noctilio leporinus. Lineage (NCBI taxonomy): Eukaryota > Metazoa > Chordata > Mammalia > Chiroptera > Noctilionidae > Noctilio > Noctilio leporinus. Next base: position 41,966 of record PVIW01010355.1, read on the forward strand.
TAGCTCCAGGCCCAGAAAAGCAACAAAACCAGATAAAGCAATGCGTGGCTGACACCAAGACCAGCTGCAATGACTAATGGCCCCCTTCCCTAGTGTTGGCCAATCAGTGGAGACCACAACCCTTAAAGGACACACCTGGAAAAGCTGGTGAATATCCCATTGAGATCTTCTGGGACTTCCCCTAAGTTTCCCACCTTTAGAGAGGGGATAAAAACCCTCAGGATGGAAGATCCAACATGGATCTTCTCTATGGAGTATGCCTGTGCCTTCCCCACAACAACACCTCCATTTCCAAGTTCATTTCTCGTGCCTCTCTCCTTCTCCTAAGCTTCAAGAGCCCTTCTTTTGCCTCTGTAACTTGTTTCCTGAGCCCATTTCTTCTGCCTCTTTGACTTTCTAAATAAACATTTTCTTATAGTTTGAGTCTTGACTCTGAACTTTTTCTTAGCTAAAAGTCAAATACTGAGGTTGCTGACCTGATGTCCAGATTGAGTCGACTGGTCTAACACCCAGTGCCATTTTGCGGTCAACAAGTAGACATAGAAATAAATACAAATCTTTCTGTATGCCTGTGTTAGTTTATATAAATACAAGTATATATTGTTGCTCTGTCCACTGAGAGAACCCAGTAGTAATATTATTCCTGACATAATGAGAGTACCTGGCTCCCAGATTTTGTTTCTAAATACTTTCCTTTATTGAGAGAAACTAAGGTTCTTAGAGAAATGGTGAATTCTAGAATTAAGGCAGTGAAAATTCCAGACAATTTTTTGATACCAGAAAGATAGGAGATGTTATAAAATAATGAGAGCACATGGAAGAACAACTTAAAGAATTTCAATAGACAAATCTGAACATATTTGAACAATAACATAAATGACATTGTATTATAATCCATAGTTCACAGTGCTATAAATAAATATTTGAATAAATAAAAAGAAAGAAAGAAAAAAAAGAAACATTTTGTTGCTATCAAATTCTAATTAATACATATAGAGAAATGATCAAAATAAAAAATCACCATTGGGCAAACACAACAGTAATGTTAATTGCTGACAAGAGTTACACACAGATTGATGCTAAAATTAGGTAAAAATGTGATAAGAAACAAGATATTGGCATAGTTTCAAAATATCTCCTCACCAGATATTTATTAATTTACTTATAATTATGAAGAAAACCAAAGTTTTTCTACCCTCCAAATGGTTGGGCCTTTTGGAATATTGATTTTAAGCTGGTTATTAAGAAACAAAAGACTCAGAAAGAGTCTTTAACCTTCTGCCTTAAATCTTCCACCTAAAAGATTTAAGATGGAAAGGCCTGTTCCAGGAAGGGAATGTTAGCATATTCACTTTAGCATCAGGTAAGGAAGGTCCAAACAGGTACCCGTTAGTTAGATTTCTCCCATGAATCTTATTGTTACGGGGTTACCTGGCAGGAATTTGTTTGCCATATGTATTCCACTTTTTTCAGCTACCTATGAACTGCCTGTTTTTTCCCCCTTTTGAAATCTCAGACCCCTGCCCCCTTTTCTCCTTTGTCCAGAATGGCACATAAACCTCAACTGCCCAATGCATATTAGGTCTCATTCTTATACCACCCTCCCCCAAATGTACATTAATATAATAAACTTTGGACATTTTTCCCTTTCAATCTGCCTTTTTAATTTGATGATCAGCCCAGCTAGAAGACCTTACAAGGTGGTAGGGATTTTTTAACCCCCATAATTACAAATGAAAAAATAACCTGACAGTGGAAAAATCTGACAGATATCACCTTAACCAAGCGATAAAATTTATAATTGTATAATAAGACATAGTGAATTGAATGCTATACCTGATATAATACACTGAGAAGGTTACAACAGTACTTCTTTGATATTCTTGCCAAAAAAATGCATAACTTGAATTTAATCATGAGGAAATATCAGATAAAACCCAATTGTGACATTCTACAAAATAACTGGTCCATGCTCCTCAAAATGTCAAGGTCAGAAAAGACAAACAAAGACAAAGGAATTATAATAGGTTTGAGAAAGCTAACCAAGTATTAACAACTAGAGACACTATGGGGTTCCGGGGTGAATCTCAGACTAGAAAAGCAGCATTAATTGTACAACTGGAAAATTTCAAAGTCTCTAGGTTATTTAATGGTATTATTGTATACATGGTTATTTTCACGTCATTAATTGTATTTGATTATGCAAGTTTTAAGATTAGGAGAAGCTGGGTTAATGGCATATAAGAGCTCTCTGTACTATTTTCACAACTTTAGTAAAATTTCAAATGAAAGGTAATTTTAAAAGTTTCGCTATATCCTAATCCCCATGAGTTTCAGTGGACAATACCATTGTGTTGTGGTTATCTGTTGTAGTAAAATAAACCACTCCAATTAATAATATATTTTTTTTAATTTTATTGTTGTTGTATTACATTCATCCCCTTTTTGCTCCCCTCTGTCCCCCTCCCCACCCACCCATTCCCCCCAAAGTCAATCCCACCTGTTGTCCATGTCCATGATTCCTTTATACTAGGTTCTTGTCTAAGCTGCTTCCCTTCTTTGCCTCTACCTCCCCCCTCCCCCCAACCCCATTCCCCCTGACCACTGAAGGCCTATTCCTTGTATTCATATACTTGGTTCTGTTTCGCTTGTTGTTAGTTTTGCTCATTATTGTCCCGTAATGGGTGAGATCATATGATATTTGTCCTTCACTGACTGGCTTATTTCACTAAGCATAATACTCTCCAGTTCCATCCATGTTGTTGCAAAGGGTACAAGTT
>PVIW01010356.1:0-44757 GCA_004026585.1 Noctilio leporinus
TGTCCCGTAAGAGGTGAGATCATATGATATTTGTCCTTCACTGACTGGCTTATTTCACTAAGCATAATACTCTCCAGTTCCATCCATGTTGTTGCAAAGGGTACAAGTTCCTTCTTTCTTTCTGCTACATAGAATTCCATTGTGTATATGTACCAAAGTTTTTTGATCCAATCATCCATTGATGGGCACTTAGGCTGTGGAAACCCTCTCATCTTATGAATAAGGGAACTGAGGCCCAGAGAGGTATGGTGATTTGCTGAAAGTCACGTATCTTCCATGCGGCAAGTCTAAGGCTCAAACCCAGATCTTCCTGCACCCACTTAGATCAAAGCTCTTCACACAATATTGCACTGCAGCTCATCCCTCTTGTCTAGGTTTCCAGGCTTCAAGGGGTAGCTGAAGACCCCCGCCTTCCTTGCAGTCTTTCCTGACCTCTGCAGCCCACATTCATTGCTACTTCATTGATCTTTCTCACTTTTTTCTTTTTTCCTCTCCTCGAGTTAAAATTCCTATAGGTCCCCCTCATCTACTTCTAAATATCCCAGAGAACATAGTAGGTACATCCAGAACATTGTCCATAAATACAGGTGAAAATCATAAGTAGCAGAGGGTCATTATTCCCCTGTGTCCATTCTTCCATTACTCCTTTCATTAATAAAATGCCCACCCTAATATGTAATTAAACATATAGCAGCCCAGCTAAAAAATCTATCTCCCTGCCTCCCTTACCAACAGGTATGGCCATGTGACTAAGCTTTGGCTAAGCAAATGTGAGAGGAAATCACACGTGAAACTTCCAGGTCATTTCCTTAAAAAGAAACTGCTTGCCCTACTCCTTCCCTTTCTCCTTGGACTTGATTGTGGTGGTGAAACAGTTTCCACCATGTGGGAGAGGAAACTTCTCTATGAGATGATGCAGCCATTAGATAGAAGGAACCATCATACCCGGATAACTTCATGGAGCAGAGCTACCCTGGTCTGCCCACCTCCCCCTGGGCTCTTAGAGAAAGAGAAATAAACCTTCATCTTTTGCAGTCTCTGTTATAGCAGCTTACCATGTTTCTTAACTCCTAATGCAACTATAATAATACCTGCCATCCTAGTTCACAATAACAATCAAACTAGATCATACTTGCAGTACATTTGGTAACATATTAACATAAAATTCCAATATGAAATATCATGGGCCTAAAAGAGCGAAGACCCTTTGATAAAATGTACTGAACACCGACCATGTGCAAGAGACAAGCTGGGGGTTAAGAATAAGGGCGGACCCCCTCAGTCACTGTGTCACACATGTCATGTCATCCCAGCATCCCACTAAGCCTGTGAAGTGAGTACTTTCAACTCCACATCACTAGCGAGGAAATGGAAACACAAGAAGGTTAACACCCCTGCATGCGCCGATGACCCCAGGTAAGTGGCCGTGCTAGGGTTCATGCCCAGGCCTGTCGTCCGCAGACTGTTCTCTCCTCACCCCGCACCCCAGGGCTGGTCTCCAGGCCCCGTGGCTACTGCTCTCAGGGGCCTCACAGTCCCTGTGAGAACAGAGTCTCAAGAAACGAATTCTATTGCAAGGGGGAATAAAGTGAGTGCTAGAAGCCTAAATAACACAGGCAGGGGTGTTCGAGAAAGGAGCGATTAATCCTAGCCTAGGAGACTAAGATGGATTATTACAGAGAATCCATTGCACTGACTTGTGAGAAATAGTGGACGTGGATAAACAGAGAAGAGGGCAGCACAGAACCAGCTGAGGGAGGGGCATGAACAAAGACAAATTCAGATAAGGTGACTGAGAGGATGAGGAGCCTGGGGGATGGGCTGGGAGGGGCTTCGTGGTGGGGGTGGGCAGGAAGACAGGCCAGAGCCAGGTCAGGCAAGGCCTCCTGGGCCAGGACAGAGCTGAAATCTTGCTTTTTCGGTAACAAGGAATCACAGGTATTTGAGGAGGGGTGTCATACAACCCATGTGTGCCAGCATGAAGGAACAGGCAAGAGAGAAGGTTGAGCACTTAGGCCACTGCAAGATCACCCAGACAACAGCTGGTGAGGACAGTGGGCAGACGCAGGAGGCACTGCAGAAGGAAGACCCCCCCGGGCCACCCACTGGATGTGGGGTCCCACCAGCACTCTGAATCAAAGCCACCGGTGACAAGCCTGTTTGTAGGCCTTCTTGACCAAATTGCCTACAATTCCCATCTCTCGTTTTCTACGCAAATTACCGTCTTTCTGTGTTCGCTTTCAGTTAAGAGGATTAGTTTGGGGGGAGGGTGTGTATGTGTGTGTCACGTATCTTAATTAAGATAAAACAATTAAGGCCATGGAGCCCCAGTCGCTCCCACAGGGCACAAGCCTCTCTCAGAGAGGCACTCGGCTCCAGCCACCTCCCTCGTGTTAAGTCACACTCCCACCAGCACACATAAAATATAAATTCCAGTGTCATGCGCCTCTAAGCCTGTCAGTGATGCAATGTGGCAGTTTCCTGGCTTATGTACTTATGGGGAAACAGTTGAGCTTCCTATCAGAAAATTGTGGTAAATAGTAAGAGTTCTAAGGAAAACCCTGATAGCAAATTTCTTAGGAGCTATGAGGGAGGCAAAGGGCAAGGTGGAAGCAGTGATGGAAAGTGTTTGTATAACCCTCCTGTACCCTCTCACCCCAACACACATGGAGGTTTCTCTTTCATGGTGGTTTTAGCCTCTTTTCCATTCCAACCACTGAGCACTCAATTCTTTGAGGGAAAATTAACATTCATTATGCAATTTATCTCTCTCCTTTTAATCCAGAGTGTTGGTCTCCAAGGTCCCTTACTCAATAATTAATGTGTGTTCTCATTTCCCATTCTCCAGAGCATCTATTCTTGAACTGTAGGGTCAACAATTAACACTAATTACGGCGTTTTTCCTCTCTCCAGTGTTGGTTCTCGGAATCCCAAGCTGCCGGCTCCGCCAAAGTTATGCGCATGCATGTGGCCGAGTGTGCACACAGCCAGGTGGAAAAGCACCAACGGGCAGGCTCTTCCAAGCCCCACCACACTTCAGCAAACCAATAAACCCAAACATGCCTTTTTGGCAACCTCTCTACTATAGTTGTTATCAGTAATGAGACAGTGAAGCACAAATGCATACATAAATGTACTTGGAAATTAGTTTCAGTGGGCAGTTAGATGGACAAGCTAGACATTTTTTCCAGTCTGTGTTTTCCATGATTTCCTGGACCTTTTCCTCCCTTTTGCTACCTCCTTGATCTCTCTCTCTCCGTCTCTGTGTCTGTCTGTCTGTCTGTCTCTCTCTCTCTCTCTCCTTCCTCCCTCCTTTCCCCACTTTCCCTCCCTCCCTCCCTCACACACACACACACCACCACCACCACCACCACCACCACCAAATTTCCTTCTAAAAGCTATTGTTTCTTCGATTCCCTAGTCAGGGCATGTAACCAGGTTGCAAGCCAGGTCTCCAGCCAGGTACTTAGCTGGAGGCAGGTGAAAGACAATTATACATTGATGCTTCTCTCCCTTTCTTCCTCCCTCCCTGCCCTTCTCTCTGAAAATAATTAATAAAAAATTTTTAAAAAGTTATTCTTTCATTTCCAGGCCACTCAGCTGACCTTTGTGCTACCTATTACCTTCCCCTTAACTGTCTTTCTCTGGCCGGTCATCCTAATCCTCTTCAGCCATTAGAAAGGACATTGTTTTAACTAATGTTTTGACTGACAAGGACAGCTAGGAGAATAATTCACATTCACAGGGACTCTAAGAGATCACCAAAAAAAAAAAAAAAAAAAATCACCAGGGCTGTGCAAGAAAGCCTGTCTGTCTCTTTGTCTGTGATCAGAGGGGCTGGAATACCTCACGCCTCCCCTGGTCCAACCCTTGTATTTGTGCTGCAGCTGCAGGCACTGGGACACCAGGTGACACATCTGCTGTTCAAATCTGGGCCCCTCCTCACAGCCCATCAAACGTTAACTGTTTCATGCTCTTGCTCTGTCATGGTCGCTACAGGGTCTCACCCTTAGATATCTCAAATAAAAATATTATTTCCCTCAATGTTTTTTAAACCTTGTCAACCTTCTAGCCATGACACTACCTATGTATTTCCAAAACCATCCAATTCGTTAGGTCACTTAAGCATTGGGCATCCACTCTCTGTTTTCCCCTGTCCAGGAGTAAGGAAAATAGCTTTTGTTCACACTTTTTCACACTCTCAGGGAAGAACCCTTATTGCTTTCCAGCCTACGAATCTGTCAGTTCAAATATCAGCCATGAAAAGAAGGGATCTAGAATTCCATGTCTCCTAAACATCGAGTTTTTCCTCAACAAGTCACCTGTTTTTCTCATCTCTGTCCTTTGACTTATGTACATATTATTTCCTACTTAGACCTCCAGAAATACATAATTTCTCCCCAAATACAGCAATAAGGAGGAAAGAAGGTTCACTTCTTAGCCTGAGAAACGTGGTGTCCTCATAAGTTACACAGGGGCAGCCCTGCGTGCTGTGGTCCCAGCGTAAACACAGGGCAGAGAAGTAGGTATGAACCAAGTGCTTGTGCGTAGCTGACCCAGGAGGGAGACATTGTGGGGATGCCCTGTGGGTGGTGCAGGTCATAAGCTGCACAGTTCACAGTGGAAGGAGATGGCAATTGACCTGCTGAGTTAGGCACAGCTCAGCTTGCGCAGCCGCAAACCTGGAAACTGCCTGAGAAGAAAAGACTCTCACTCAGGCTTGTACTGTAAATGGAGGACTGAGGCCAGTGCGGCCTCTTCCAAGCCTCCTTTTATATTTTGTTTGCCCCTACAGAAATAAGCAGAAAATAGGAGTATAGGTTGACTTTGTAGCTCATCCTCCACCCACAGCCATTGCTGCTTCTGCTTCAGACCAAGGAGAAAGGAGGATTATGTAGGGACTTTCTCTCTCTTCTAAAAATAGTCTTTGATTAATAGGAAAATGTGTGTGGTCTTCCGTGCTGCTTTTTTGGGGGCAGGCAGCAAGGAATCCTGAGGGAGGGAGGGACCTGCTCAAGTGGCAGGAAGCAAGGCCATAGATGGAGGGCTGCAGCCAGAGTTAGCTAAAGGGAATTATTGCCAGAGACTGCGAAACTAGAAGGGGAAAAAAGGCACAAGCACATGCTTGCCAATCTCAAAATCTGTATGCAGAGAAATACTTGAGAACCTGGCGTTCTGTGTTACCCTCCTGCCATTCTTCGTGAGTGAGCATGCTGACCATGGAGGGAAGCGTTTTAGTGTCATTGGCCTCACTCGTTGGTTGGAAATGGGCCAAAGCAGCTCCTATATAGGAGTTCCCAGTAAAAGATGATGATAATGACAGTGATAACTACCATTACTATCTATCTTTAACATGCCAAACATTGTGCTCAGTACTTTAAATTTGTTCTTTCATTTCATTCTCACAGCGATAAGATAAATTCTGTTATCTTCACTTTTTATCTAGGCCAGTGCGGCTCAGAGAAGTTAAGTGACTTGCCAAAAGTCACGCAGCTAAGTAGTGAAGCTGGGATTTGACCTGTAAGAACCTGCATTTTTACTATGCATGGCTAGTGGTGATGTCCATCTAAATAGACAAATTACCATCTGACAATGTGTGAGAATTTAGGAAGTTCCTAACTTTAAAATGAGCCATATAAATGAATAGCTACTGTTGTTCTTTTCTCCTGACATTTCCCCTTAACCAGCATCAGATACTCTTTTGTGGTAACACTGAAAATGATCTGCAACTTTTACAGATGTGGGAGAAGCTGAAAAAACAATAAGAAATTGTTTGAGAGCACTAAACCCTTGAGACAGATTTTTCAAGCAAGCCAGGCCTGTTTACAGGATAGCTCTATAGACCAAAGTATTCTTCCTAATATGGCCAAAATGTTATAATTTCACTTCTACTATTCTGCTACTTAAATCTCACTAATAATAGATTCACATTAGGTTCAGAAGTATTCTCTTAAAATACTGATGCTGAAAAGCTAATAGCCATTCTCACTTTAGTTAAAAAAAAACAACTGTATTTAATTGGATGGCTGCCCTCTTGCAACCTAGATGAGAACAGCTGTGCTGAGGGACTAACATTTCTGGTAGGGGTGGAAACAGGGGTTGATAATTTTAGGGTAAGTAGAGTGTTAGGGGTTGAAACATGCCAGACTGGTACTGTGCCCCAGAGGGTTTGAATTAACAGAGACTATTAGCTATACAGGGAAGGAGGCAGAAGAAGAAATGTGCAGAAAGGGAAATGATAAAGTGCCAAAGACAAACTATTTCAGAATTGCCCCATCAGAAGCTCCATATCCAGGAAACGGCGGAAACAAACTTTCATTCCTTCTCTTTATTCCTGGTAACTAAAAGACCTTAGGCTAATGCAAACCTCTGTCTTATTTCCAAGCTTTTGAAAATACTATTCTTCTCTGCCTGAAGCATAATTTCTCATCTCCTGTATCCCAACATTTTTAAAAATTGTGGTAAAATACACATAGCAAACTTTGCCAGCTTGACCATTTGGAAGGGTACAGTTCAGTCATGTTCAGTACATTCACATTGTTGTGCAACCAATTTCCAGAACTCTTTTCATCTTGCAAAACTGAAACTCTATACCCATGAAATAACAACTTCCCATCCTCCCCCACCCCCAGCCCCTGGCAACCACCATTCTACTTTCTGCTATCCCCCAACTTTGACCCCTTTTCCTAGTTCACTCTTTCTAATCACTCAATTCCTAATTTAGTTCTCAAGTCAACCTTCCTCCAGGGAGGTTTCAGTGCCTCTTGCCCAGTCCTCTCCACCGCGCACACGTCACCCTGTGCTGCCCCACCTCGTAGCTCTCTTACTGAATTGTCTACTAACAATTCTCCCCATTACACTGTACGCTTTTCAAGGGCAGGAACCCACGACTGCCACCGGTACCTGGCAGAATGCTACTGGCACTCTCTGACTTGTAGGTGTTTCATATGTATTTGAATCATAAAAACGTTCAGCTATAATTCAGGCTAAACAGGCTTAGTTTAAGGATGACTTTGGAGACTGGCTACCATGCAAAACAGTCTCTGCAAGAAAATATATTCTAATGGGGCTACCCTTATCGGTACAGAGTACCTCTCTTAAAGGGCTTAGAATACAGGAAATTTATTTGTTCCTTCAATTTGCTCAATGACCTTAATGAAAACCTCTTACATCTCTTTGTGTTTAACATTCCTCATTTGTCTTTAGGAAAATGAATATAATACTAATCTGAAAATACTCAATATCCCATGGAATTGAATTCAAAGGACAATTTAAAACATCTATTTATTTGTTTTGGTCATTTGTTGTTGTTTTTTAAAGCAGTACTGGGAAAGGGCATTATTGGGGAAGCTTCTTTTTTTAAAAGATTTTATTTATTTAGTTTTAGAGAGGAGAAAAGAGGGAGAGAGACATCAATGGGTGGTTGCCTCTTATATGTCCCCAGCTGAGGACCAGGCAAGTGCCCTGACTAGGAATCAAACCAGTGACCCTTTGGTTCACAGGCCAGCATTCAATCCACTGAGCCACACCAACCAGGGCTGGTTATTTGGTTTTAATGTACATTTTCAGATAAAATGATAGGATTCTAAAAAATCTTATACATAGTGGACTTTGGGTATTTGTGGACTTAAAGATTGGTTTCAACTATTTGCAAATGACTTCAGGAGTCAGGGATATATACACATATATATATAGTTTTTGTTTTGTGTTGTTTTGTTTTAATGGCCCTTAAAAGCAGGCCATTAATGGAAATAAGAGAAATGGAAATAAGAGAAAGTGAAGTGGTCTAACAATTTGATTATTCTCTGCCAAAAAATAGTTTTAGAAATTATTCTAATCCTTTGCTTATAGACTCATTTATTTATAGATTCATTTATAGATTTATCAAAAATCTAAAGAACTCCCTTTCTTTTTTCATCCCAACTTTAGTTTTATTGGGAATATGATATACTAGGGATATTCACAAATTGCAGGATTCTTGAAACTCTCAGGATATGTCCCTCCCAAAGTAGCCAAGATCACTTAACATATAATATGCACAAGGGATCAGGGCCTTGCCCAAGCAGTGAACTAGTTCTTAGCACAATGCATTTTAAAGCTAGTATGGATTTTGAGATGTCTGTGTGTATGTGTATTATTTATATTTCTCAACCTGTAAAAGGGTTTAGTATATTCAGTTTTGCTCTGCAAGTTATCAAAAATTATAATTTTCATTAACTAATAATCCATAAATACTGTTTTACATTTTATCACTCTTCAGAAATTTATTATCTTCTCATCAAAAAGACCGTAAAGAAGCATGAGGCTTTTCCTAAGGATTATTTTTTCCCTTCTAGTTTCTCTCTTGCTTCTTTCATACATCTCCCTGTGACCTAAGGATTTTCATTTGCTATTGTCTTAGTTCTCTGCAATTCCTCATTTGAAAATTAATGAAGACACCAGCATCAGAACATGTCTAATAGAATTAGTGATTCTGGTTTACAGAGCACATAAAGGTTGTTTATTCAGTTGTTCACTCATTCATAAATTCATTCAACAAACACTAATCGACCATCTACTAATGCCAAATACAGTGCTAGACACAAGAATACAGCTGAGAGATGAAGTCCATGCCTGAATACAGTGGAGTGTGCTTAGGGCTTTGAATGAGCATAGGCTACTTTAACCAGGAGGTTGAGAAGGCTTTTGGAAGGAGAGGATACCTATGCTGAGTTTCCAAGGATATGCATAGGAACTAGGCAAGAGGGAAAGAGGAAAGGGGGCTCCAGGGAAAGAGACCATATGGAGGTTAGGAAAAAATGACAGCACGGGAGAAATGTGACTCGCTTGCAATGCCTGGACCCCAGAGCACATGTAGGGGAAGCAGTGGTGAGACAGGCAGCTGGAAGGGTGGGCAAGAGCTACATTATAAAGGGTCATAGACCGCAAATAAGGAATTTGTCCCACAGGCTGTGAGATGCTATCTACACAGGAATTTGCATAACCAAATTTTTATTTTATTTTAAAGATTTTTGTTTATTTTTAGAGGGAGGGGTGGAAAGGAGAAAGAGAGGGAGAGAAACATCAATGCATGAGAGAAACATTGATCACCTGCCTCTTGAACACCCCATGACCAGAGACTGAACCCAACAAACACCCAGGCATGTGCCCTGGCCCTGAACTGAACCAGCAACCTTTCTCTTTGTGGGACTATGCCCAACCAACTGAGCCATGCTGGCTGGAGCAACCAAATTTTTATTTTAGAGAAATGATTCTTCCAGCTATGTAGAGAATGGATTGAAGGAGGTAAGACTAGAGGCTGGCAGATCAGATATCTATACTTGTTTGAGAGCAAGTAACCAAGAATAATATATTCTGCAGAATTAAGGCCACCGCACAAATTGAAGGGGCTGACCACTTGGTATGTAGATCTACCTTCAACCTCACTTTGAATTCCCTTCTTCTAAATAGTCTTCCACCACAGGTATTCTTATGAATCTTTTTTTTTTTTAATATGTTGTTGTTGTTATTGTTGTTGTTGCTTTAATCCTCACCCAGGGCATGCTTATTGATTTTAGAGAGAGGAAAACAAAGGGAGAAATTAAGGGAAAGAAACATCCGTGTGAGAGAGAAACATCGATCAGGTTGCTACCTGTACACACCCCCACTAGGGACCAAAACCTGCAATCTAGGCATGTGTCCTGACCAGGAATCAAACCCGCAACCTCTCAGTTTATGGGAGGATGCCCAACCAATTAAACGACACCAAGCCAGGGCAATCCTTATTAATCTTATGATGTATATATATATATATATTTTTTTTTTTTTAAAGATTTTATTTATTACTTTTAGAGAGAGGGAGAGAGGAAGAGAAACAGCACTGTATGGTTGCCTTTCACCTGCCTCCAACTAAGGACCTGGCTGGAGACCTGGCCTGCAACTGGGTCATGTGCCCTGGCTGAGGAATGGAACCAGTGACCTTTGGGTTCACAGGCCAGCACCTTATCCACTAGCCACCAGCCAGGGCTTATGATGTATCTTGATTGGAGGGTTTCTCATGTAGCTGATTTTTTTATTGTTGCTGTACAAGTAAAATTTAAATTCCATCATCTATCTTGCCTTCCATTTTGGGCTTGATAAACTGCCATGTACCATTGGACCTCTCCATAAAAAATTATTTATGAACTTTTGAGAGAAGTTGTTCCCAAAGCTAAAGCCAGACCCTTGAGACTGAGCTAACCTTGGTCTAAGAAGACATAAGTAAGTAAAAGAACTGTTATGCCAAATTGGAAGAAAAATATTGCCCTTGCATTTACTAGGCATTTCATATTTAAAGTCAGGCTGATTCATATCTTTTAGATCCATTTACTCTGCTCCTTTAATAGAAGTCCCTGGGGTATGTCTTTTGTCTGCAGGCGTTTTCAGGTCTTGCACAATTATTTGATATGCCCATCTCACCCTCCTCATCATCCAGGAAGATTTAAAGAGAAAACATGTAGCATCAACAAGGTCTTAAATTTTGCCCCAAGAATTTGATAATGAAAATACCAAAAGGCCATCTTGGGTCTCGGTCTCCTACTTTAAACAAGCACTCTTGAGATTTATTATAACAAATAAACACTCTATAGGTCATAGGCATCTTGAGTCATATCATATAAAATAAGTATTTTTAGATATCATTCTTAAGGAAAGGTCAGCAGGGCTATATAAAGGGACAAGAATCATCCTTCCTTTTATGGTTTAGTTTATACTGGGAATAATTTTTTTAATAATTTGGAATTTGCCTTTGCATCTTCCATTTTTGACCCAAATACAAAACCATAAAAGTACAAAGGCTGACTTTTAGACCTTCTCCTATTGGTTTCTGCTGCAAGTCTATGGGCTAAGTGGTGAGAGGGCGAAAGTGTTTTCTGAGGTCTGTTTGGCAATGGATACCCTCCTCAGTGATGAACCACTAGCAAGTTGTGGGGGAAGCTCCATGACAGCATGCTAACAATCAAAGGCTACTCATGCCTCAGAAATGGTATGTGTGGGGAGAGGTCTTAAACATATTTCAAGAGGCTCCTGCCAGCACCTCCAAAAGCTGCTGACCTTGTGACAACAGAATGTTTGGCCACTTTAAAGCCTATGGGTCTGAACTTCTTTTCCAAGCCCTGGCACACATCTGTGAAGGAGCCAGGTGGCCCACTTTGCCTGATAAGGTGACTTTTTGGTAGTTCAGTCTCCCATTCCACTAACAGATGGGGCCTACCAGAGCATCCCACACCAAGGAGAATAAATGTTCTGAAACAGTGGGAATAAATACAACTATCTTTCATTTTTATCCAAAACAATGAGCAACAGCAACTTGGCAATTAAACATCATCAACATAGGTTTAAACAGAAGGAAATCATAAGGCATCTTATTCCAGGCTAGAATCTGATGCTCTTTCCTGCTCTTCTAGTTCTGAGTGTTTGGTGAAGGATCCCACGATTTGAAGAAGGCAGGAGAGGCTTAGGATGAGACCCCATCTAGGAAGGGTCATCTCTGCAACTGCCTGGTTATCTGGTGGGAAGGCTATCTCCTTGCTAAAAGCCTGTGGTTAGATTAATGCTAGCATTTGAGAATCTGCATGGGCCTGATGGTGGACAGCCAGGGAAGGAATGTGTTTTCTGTTTATCTCTTCAGGGGCAGAAGTGTTCATCACCAAAAGACCTCGAGTTCCCTGTTTCAGGGGGGTCTGGAAGTCGTGCAGCCTGTGTCTGTGATTGTACATATCACCCCCCGGAATGATGAAAAGAACCGATTCTATGTTCACAGCCAGTTGTCTGAGTTGGTCAATGGGTTAGTCAGTTTCTTCAGCATGATAACATGGGTAGCTCTTCCCACGTTGTCCGGAAAGGAAGCTTTTCCACCCCCATTGCTTTATCTCCCAGGAATGCAGTTTGAGTTGTGCCTCCTCTTTGACAGCTTGGACCTCAGTAAATTACCAGGGTCTTGACCCACGAGATGGAGAACTCTTAAGCGATTTTTCAGCCTTCTATCTAAAAATGTGTTTACATTTCTTGAACTCTGGCTGACTGATTCCTTCTCTTGGTGTTGCAAGAACTTTTCTTATGCGTTAGAATTTATAAGTTTTACTTCTAAGAGACCCATGCTTCCTTTCAAGCCACAATGAAGTGAACCTCATCATAACGCAATTCTGCTGGGCTGGATTTGTCCAGAGGCCAAGCAGCTGGGATGTGGCAAGCTCAAGTGAGGCTGATAGGCGGCAGTGTGATGTGGAGGGGAAAGTACAAGATGCTAAATCAGGAGATCCGGTCTGGTGCTATTTCAAGGTATGGCCTTGAGCCAATCCCACGGAACCACTATCTGGGCCTCAGTTTCCCCAGCTGTTTTCAATTTTTAAATGTTTTAAATCTGTGCAGAAGCCATTTTCAAACAAGACAGAAGAGGACAGCTGAGAAACAACAGAAAAGGAAAGGTCAACCCACAAGGAATGACTAGAGGCTTCAAGCTGAAGAGACAAAGATGCAGTCGCATATGGCCATAGATTCTTTAAAGAGCTACTTGTGATTATGAGTAGCGAGCATGGAAAGAACTTTTTGTTGGACACTAGTCCCACACCAGGAGCTAAAACCCCTTGTCACAGGAGCCATGTGTCTGGCTAAATCTGTTCCTCAAATAAACAGTCCTTTATAAACATTAAATTTACTTTCTGAGGGGGAAAAAAACACAAATAAACCCTACCCTTTTGGCAGCTTGGGGTCTAAGTCAGGCAACCTTGGGCTCAAATCCTCACTCAAAACCTCACTAACTGTACAACCTTGGGCAGGTTACTTTTCCTTCCGAGCCTCAGTTTCTACACTTGTAAGGAGCAGAGCCAGCACAACCGTAGAGAGCCGTGTGCATGACATGCCAACACCATGTCCGTGTCTATGCGTGCAGCACATGCTTCATAGTGAGCCCCAGGGTTTTCATGAGCCCCTCCCACCAGCCACACTTTGGTGTCACCTTTCCACTTCTCCTGTTGCCCCTCTGCACTATGAGGGGAAAGGAAAGTCTCTGATCTCTCTGTCTGGAAGGTTGCAGAAGCATTTTCCTGCTCTGTGAAGTACCATCATACAAAATTTATATTCCACAGCATCAGCAGATTTTCCCATCAATATTTCCTTTTTAATTTCAGCTTTTTCTGAGTCTTAGTAGCACAAAGAATTTAATTTTGTCCTTTTAAAGATCAATCAAAACAAGAAAATAGATATTTGAATATAAGGTGTTAACCCTATATGTAACATGGTGCTTAGATTGTGCCTACATAAGTTATGGGTATTATTTGGTAAGCAAATATAAATGTCATAGATGTGTGCATGTGTGTTTATAATCTTATCCATATGAATTAGGTGTGTTATGTATATGGTACATATAAAAATTCATGAGACCTAGATCTGACAACTCTGATTCTTTTCTTTCTAGTTTCTACCATAGCAAACACTGAATGTGGAACCAATCTTCCCATGCATCTTAATGAAACCTCACCTTTGACCCAAAAGCCAGAGAAGCAGGTACAGTATTGGCTTTAAATGAGCAGGAAACGGAGTCAGAATTTTTGGGTTCTTGTCCCTGCTTGCTGTGTGAGCCTGGATGAGATTCTTCACCTCTCTGGGCCTCATTTGCCTCATCAGTAAAACGAGACAAATGAACCATAAAATCACAGAGGTTCCTTAACTCATAGATGTGGAATGTTTTGTCTGGCTGTTCATGTTCATAAATAAGCTGCACGTAGGCTTTTCCCTTGTTTCTGCAAAGTCAAAAAGGGAACTGGGAACACAGAGAAGAATCATCCACTGAGCTGTAGCCACGAGCACTTTATGGCAACGGGCCCGTGTTTTCCACTCCAATTCTCATTCCTAATAGGGAGAAAAAACCAGCTACCAAGAAAAAAGAAATGCAAGGCTTTAAGGCTACCTTAAAGAAAGGAGAAAAAGGCTCCGTCTGGATGGGTTAGGAATATCTATTAGCGATTCAAAGGCATATGTTCACAAATATTTATAATTTTTGAAGCTCTGCGGCTGGGACTGTCTTCCAATTCTCCCTGGAGAGACAACTCAGGGCTATTCGGGCAGCCGGGCCCTGGGGTGTCTCCCCGCTGTGCGGGAGGGAAGGGGCTTGATCTCGCTTTCTCTCTTATCTCTGACTTCCTGACACAGTCCGGCTTTCTCCTCTTCCCTCTCACTCGTTAAAAAACAATAACAATAAAAGTAGTTTTGTTTTCATCTGTGGGACTAGCTGGGTTCTGCGGAAGGACTGAACTTGCGCGGTTAGGGACCCGCCGGGTCAGGCGGCGGCGGAGACACCGCCCCGCGGAGCCCTCCCTCCCCGCCGCCGCACCGCAGGCCCAGCGCTGGCGGCTTCGTTTCCTTTCGCTTTCCACATTCCCGCTTTGAAGACACTCTTTATAAGTGATTAGCAACTCTTCTTTTTTTAAGAGCCTGCAACTATATAAAATACAACATGCTATATTTGGATAATCCCACAACTCCAGAGGCCTTGCAAATACCTCACGTCCCCTGAACACACTCGGAATTCACACAGCCCCTTAGCTGTGTTTCAGAAGGACTCACTTCACCTGCAAGGAAAGAGGGACTCAGCCCTGACTGGTGGCTCGGTGGATTGAGCACCGGCCTGCACACCAAAAGGTCGCCGGTTCGATTCCCAGTCAGGGCACGTGCCTGGGCTGCAGGCCACATTCCCCGTTAGGGTCATGCCAGAGGCAACCAATCAATGTTTCTCTCACACATCAATGTTCCTCTCTCTCTATCTCCCTCCCTTCTGCTCTCTCCAAAAAATATTTTAAAAAAGAAAGAGGGATTCAGTCATGTCCATGAAACCCTAGAATGACGAAGCCCTAGAATGGATCATTCACCTTGCAGTTAGAAAGAGGAACCCAGACCCAGGGTCTTCACCTCTCACCCTGGGTTTCCCAGCGAAGCTGTGCTTGCTCTGAGAACTTCGCTTGCCTCCTTTATGGAAGGACAGGGGTCCAGCTGGCTTGTTCAAGCCACAGCGGTCTACTTCCTTTAGTAGTAGCCCCCAGAAGGAAAGCCATTGAAGAAAAAGTCTTGGGAGCCCCACTAGCCCTTACACACAGAGAAAATGGAGGTGGGGTGC
The DNA here is from genome assembly GCA_004026585.1 of Noctilio leporinus. Lineage (NCBI taxonomy): Eukaryota > Metazoa > Chordata > Mammalia > Chiroptera > Noctilionidae > Noctilio > Noctilio leporinus. The sequence continues at coordinate 15,128 of PVIW01010356.1, forward strand.
GGGAGGGGCATCTTCCTTGTCTCCCCCCACCTTACTTTTTGAGGCTAATGGCCCTTTATTAGATTAATCACTGGCTTCAATTTTAACTACTTCCTCAACCTACTCCATGTAAATGACTAATTTCAAGTTTACTACACAGCATCTGGAAGGGATTTAGAAACAAATTTCTGCCCAGCAGATTTTGGTTAAATACCTTGATGGACCACTGGCAAATCCAGCGGATTCCTTTCACTGCCTCCTTCCCACTCTGAAGCAGGCTAGCCTATCACACAGAATTGATCTTTATCAGCATCAGCCGTTTCTGCTGTTCCTTCCTTTCCGTTAATTCCCCAGTGACTCGCTCCCCCCATATTAGGAGTTCAGTCACATAAAATGCTTTTCCTTTTTTTTTTTTTTTTTTTTAATCACTATGCTAGCTGCGAGGGAAGAACAAAAACCCAAAGGTGGAATCTTTTGGCATCACCATGCTCGAAGGAGATGTCACGGGCCTAGATTGGAAAGTAATTTCTGAGAGGTGTGTAAGGGAGAAAGCCCTGATGCGCTGCGTTGCAGACGTGAGCGGGTTCAGGGACGCACGGGGCCCTGGAGGCTGCCTCCGAGTGCCCCCTACTGGTTAGATTGAAACAGCTCTGCTGTGCGTTTCCCGGCGGTGTCCGCGCTGAAAAAGGGAGCCGGACCCTTTCGGGCTTCTGTCCCGAATAGACACGATGGCCAAGTCCTGGGACCAGCTCCTGAGACACCCCTTCTACACCTGGCCGAGGCTCAGGGCCTCGGAGGTAAATCCATCAATAGAAATGAGAGTAGCAACTGACATCAACCACTTCCTAGGAGTTGGAGGAGGGGGTGAAGTCGGGGAGAGAAGGGAGAGAAAACTACAAGGGGAAAATGTGGAGATGAAAAGAGCAATGAAAAAAGGAAAAGGAGACAGGCAGACGTGTTTCAACTCCAAGCTCCCATTTCCTCTTTCAAATGAACTGCCTCCCCACTGTGAACAGAATCAAGTATTTATAAGGCATTTTTTGCATATTAATAATAACTGCAAAGGGAGCGTTGCCCGTTCTGAAGTCCTAAAGGTATGGTGCCCTTTTTTTAATGCGGATCCTTCAAACTCCTCGCGGAATGTGATATTCTTTCTCCTTCACGTTGAGTTTCCTTCCTGCCTGTAGCTCCTCCTAAGGCCTTTCATTTGATTAAGGGAAATTCGTTCCTGGGATATCGTCGGAGACCAAGCACTGTTCTTACCTGGGCCCCTGACATCAATCGCTAGAAAAGCTTTTCCTCTTCCCCAGGGCCTCTCTGTGCAGGGGCTGCAGCCTGGGTCAGGAGACCAGCACCTAAAAAGAGTATTAAAATTGTAAATGAAAATTCTAGAAGGGAACATATCTATGCTGGGGTGGTGGTGAAGGTAAAACTTTTTTTTTTAGTTTAAAAATAATTGCATGACCTAAAAGAGCATTATTATCTAGACTCAGTAAAGATCACATTCAATTTTTAAACTATTGAGAACCAGTTAGAGAAATAAGCAAAAGACAAACAGTTCAGATTTAAAATAACAATAAAGCCCTGGCTGGTGGCACAGTGGATAAGGTGCCAGTCTGCGAACCCCGAAGGTTGCTGGTTTGATTCCCCAGCCAGGGCACATAACCAGGTTATGTGCCAGGTCTCCAGCCAGGTCCATACTGGAGGCAGGTGAAAGGCAACCATACATTGATGTTTCTCTCTCTCTGCCTTCCTCTCTTCCCCTCTCTCTCAAAATAATAAATAAAATCTTTAAAATAAATAAATAATAAAAATAATAGTGATAGGGCCCTGGCTGGTGCAACTCAATGGATTGAGCACTGAACTTTGACCCAAAGGGTAGCCGGTTCAATTCCCAGTCAGAGCATATTCCTGGGTTGCCGGCCAGGTCCTCAGCCAGGGGCACAAGAGAGGTAACCACACATTGATGCTTCGCTCCCTCTCTCCCTTCCTTCATCTTGCTCTAAAAATAAATAAATAACATCTTTTAAAAATAATAACACAGATAGAAAACAAGTATGAAAAAATATTCCTCCTGAGTAGCAACTTAAATGCAAATTTAATATTTTATATTTGAGATGTGTGTCTCCTCTTTTTTCAAAGGTAATATCCAATATTGCCAAGGTTTTGTTAAAATTTGCATGCTTTTATTTTTAAACTGTTGTTAAAGTTATTTAACATTAATTAGGTTTGCATTAGATTGCTGGCTAGGGCTATCAGAATTCTCCTTTTAAGGATCTCAATCCCTTTCAGCATTTTATCCCGCTGATCTGAGACCTTGGGGACCAATGAACTTGCCTCTTTTTTTGAAAAGTTTGCATCTGAAAGTATGAGACTCTGTTGTCCATCCGGTTCCATCTATGTAATCCCGAGACAAGAGGGGCCCTGAGCCCACTGGTTTACAGAGCTGTCAGGACAGCGAGGTTGTTGAGGTTGTGGTGAAGAGTGTAAAAGAACAGGCTCAAACCCTAATTTGATTAACCAAGAATTGTGGCATCTCTTTGTTTAAAATAACAAAGAAACCATCTCACCAGTTTTCACTTGGTCAGTTTTCTCTCTGTTAAAGAGCAAGCATCCTTTCCCACGTGCTTTAACTTAGGCTTTGTTTTGTTGCTTTGTAGGGATTAGAACTTTGGCAGCTTCCTAAAAATCCTGTTAAACTGGATTTAGGTCCCTTTTTCCAATTTCACAAAGCCACTTCTATTTCAACTCAGATTATCTCTTGACCTCAGGTTTCATGAGTTTACAACAGTATAAATTCATATTTGAGCCTATGTGTCCTAATTTTACCTCTTTTGGATTTCAAAGAGTAGCCTGTAATTCTAACACACTGAGATTTAGGTTGAATAAACCTATGTTTACCCATCTGTTTCCTTGCTGGTTTCACAGATGGTGTTCATATCACCTTTCAGCCTTCCTCTTTCAGGACAAAGGAAAAAACAGACACACACCTGTAGACACGCTAAGTTTTTGACAAAGGTACAAAATAGCCTTTTGGTTCAGTGTCCTGAGCTATTCCCTACCTTCTGTTGAACTTTTTGACTTATCTAAAAGAACAAGCTATTACTCTTTAAAAACACTTTTTCCTAAACTGCCTGTTCACCTTTGTATCCCATGTATTTAGCGTTTAGCACAGTTCCTGGTACATGGTAGCTATTGGGGTGGGGGGAGATGATAAATCTTTTGCTGACCCTAAGGTCCATGTTCTGGGTAGAAGAAAAACCCTAATCTTCTAAATTGGATTTGGAGATTGTGCTTGTTTTATTTCCAGTGATCATGATATGGAAGTTCAGCTGGCATTTCTCTTAACAATCACACAATCTCCAGATACTTCCTACTGTTGGTTGCCATACTTTGGTGTTTCACGCTCTGGAAAAGCTTTGGGTTGTGTGCAGATTAAAGATGTCATTAGGCATCCTTCTCTGAGATCTTTCTGAAGTGGGTAAGTGAAATGGAGCCTAGCACTGATCCTTAGAGAATTAACTGCCTTTGGTTCCTCGCTTAGAGAAGTCAGCTCTACTCCCCACCCTGTGTTGTATTTCCTACCCTGTGTTCTCCCTAAAGACCTGGCACAGCATTGCCTGGAGTTCCACGCACCTTCCGTCTCCCTCCCACTTCCTCTTTCCCTGGTTTTGGGAATAGCTTTGACTGTAAAACTTTGCAAAGGTTTTTGTTTTTGTTTTTTTCAAAATCTAAGCAAACATCATCTTCTGTTTCAACCTTACCCACAGGATTACTTTGTCAGCCCAAAAACTTCATTGACAATTTAAGAATAATTTGTCGAGAGATATTTTTTTTTCTTTTTCAGAGAGATTTCTTTTTAATTACAAAAATCAAGGCTTTGATTTGTTGAATTTTTACTTAGACTGTTATTTATTGTTGTAAGTCTGCGTTTACTGATTTATTGACTGCTCGGTCCAACCAGACACCTGATATGTGCCAGTTAATTTTTCCTTTTTTTGTTTATACTTTTGTTATGGAAAATTTCAAACACATGCAAGAGTAAAGAGAATAGTAAAATGAACCTCCACATACCTATAATAAGCTTTAACAGTTACCTCCATTGTCTTGAGAGGGTGTTTTTAAATGGTAATAGCAGTCAGTGTTTTTGAGGTTAACTATGTGAAAGGTTTAGGATTATCTCCTTTTACCTTTACAACATCCCTATGAGACAGGTTATTATTCCCATTTTGCAGATGAGGAACTAAATGTCACAACAAACAGGGCCCCATTCAACACGTGGCGTGGCCCAGTCTAAGAAAGAGGCTGGCTCGTTTGGGTATTCCATAAAGTTACATAGAGATCCCAGCTGCTTCTACATTATTCCTTGTGGCCATAGGCTGGTTATCCTGTAAAGGATAATAATATTTCCCTCATGGGGTCATAACAAGGATTAGTTGAAACAACATATAAGGGATTAGCACTATGTTGGTCACTAAGTAATCCCAATAAATTATAATAGTAATTATTATTCTATTCCTCCGCGCTCTGCCTTGAAAGACATTATAAAACAGAACTTGGAGCTTGTATACAATTTAAGGGTTCAAAGATGAAAAAAGCAACGTTTGAAAGACAGGACTCTGAGTCAATCCACCAACCGTCCCCTCCCCCCAGCCCTACCCGCAGCCCCCAATATTGTCCATGCTGTCTAAATTTTGTTTCACTGCTTGCAATCCTGCCTGTTAGAGATTCCTTTGGGTTTCTCGTTGTCAAGCTTTCTTTTATCGTTTTTCCGCCCTGCACCTAAGGGAGCACGGCTGAAGGCCAGTGGGTAGAGAGGAGGCAGGGAATTTTGGAACTGGAAGCACTGTGTCCAGCAGGGCCGCCACCCCTACAGATCGTGTCTGTGGAGGAAAACCTAGCGGTCAGAGGACAGCAGGGCCCAGTGGAGTGGAGAGGGCAGGAAGGAAAGGGAAAGGACATCTTTCTTTCTCTTTTTCCAGCCCTGCTGTCCTGAATTACCAGGGCTAGTTCAAGTCCTTAGCCCAACTAAATTATGGGTTAGATAAGCCCAGTGTGGGAACCAAGATACCATGGGTAACATTTCTGTGTGTGTGTGTGTGTGTGTGTGTGTGTGAAAATCAACTGATTTTAAATTACCTTTTCAGAGTGGAATCAGTTTCCAAGTTGAGATTCCCTATCTCTCAGTTGTCAGATTGGAAAAGTCAGGTCAGAGCCAACATAACCAGAAAGTCCCACAACTTGGGGTCAAAGTCAAGTTTGGGGTGAGAAGGAACTAGGAATTTGTTCAGATTTCCCAACCTGCACCCACCACCTCCCATCTCCCAGTCTAAAATAGGATGCGTCATCTCTCAAATACAGGCAAAGTTCCAGCCTGAATGCAGCCAGGCTCCTCCTCACAGAAAAAGCTAGTTTCTACCTCCCCTAGGGCAAAATAAATCACTGTTTTGGCTTAAAATTTTTTCTCCTCCGGCTCCTGCTAAGCCAGATAAACAGTGATTCTGTTGTGTCAACAAAGCACCTCATTAAACATAGAACAATAGCAATTAGAATTCACAGATAAGATTTATTTCCTGGTAGTAGAAACCCTGGAACTAAAGTGTCCTGGGTTTCATCATTCAAAAACTCCCTGAGGAGAGTAGTGAGATAGGGAAACTGAGGCACAGAAATCTTAAGGACTTGGCAAAAGTCACCAACTGAGTCCCTAACAAAAGCTAAGGCTGGAGATTGCAGCATCTCTCTTGCTATTCCAATGTTTGCTGGCTATTAAGCTCAATTCCTAACTCTTGGGAGGGTGCAAAATCTCCTTCCACAGAGTTGAGACAGAAAAAGTGGATGGAGACCAAAATTTGTGCTAGGGAGGAATAAGAAAGCTCTTCTCTGGCTTCCAAACTGTGTCTCCATCATGCCTCCATGTGGAGCCTGCCTAAGACTGTCCACAGAGCCCATTTCACCAGCACCAAATTGCTTTCAGAAGATGAAAAGTGGCCTGAGATGTCAGGTGGCAAGGAGGAGCATGATGAACACAGGTGACCGGGCAGACCTGTGCTGGGTGGAACCACACTATGGTTTAGGGTCCCTTTCGCTCCTCATAAAGAGGCCATGCAGACAGGCCAAGTTTTTTCATTGAGAGCCTGGTATTTCATCCGGCCTCCTGAAGACTAGAGGTTTCCTGCTCTTCTAGGCCATGTAAGCCAGGCAGAGACAAGGTGTCAGGGTAGAACCTCGGGGTGCCCAGAGTGGCTGGCCTTGCATGAACCGGGTCCCCACCCCCCACCCCAAGTTGAGAAAATATAAGAAGCACCTGGTCCACTCTGATCCCTCCAGCCAGGCCAGTGGTAGGAAATCCAGCAGAGCTGTATGTCCTGCGCAGGCCCACCTGTGTCCCCATTCCTACTGCCCACTTTTAGTCCTGCAGATGAGCAAGAAATAATGGCCTGAGAAAGCCAAGCCCAGGGAAAATTGGCAGGCCCTCCATCCCGCAGCTGCTGGCAGGAGGGCCCCTTTCCCCACCGCCCAGCAGGGGAGGAGACCGGAGGAAAGCTTAGCATCCCAGCCCCCTACGCCACCCCAACTTCCAGCAACTAAATCTCTCAGGTCTATTTATCCCCACTGGGATGCAGAGCAACCCCATCCACCCAGGAAAGTAGAGGGACAGACCCTCAGCCAAGTAGGGGGCTTAGTGGTCCAAAGGAAAGGCTGACTCTTTTCCTTTTGTTTGCTCACAGGAGGAGGACAAATGCCCTGTGTGCACAGAGGTTTGATGTGACAACTTGATAGACCACATAAGGCTTTTAGCAAGGCCCCCCCACCCCTGCTCCCCATGCATTAAGATAATGGTGGGTGTGTGCGCCAGCACATTTCAGATCTTGGCTACAAAGTCCCTCCTTCCTTCTGTTTCTTCCTGTAGCTCAGCTTGCCCACAGGTTCCCAGAGACTCTTGGCAGTTTGCTCTCAGGCAGAATGAAGCTGTGAGAGGTGTGGGAGGCAGTCAGACAGTGAGAGTTGCAGCCTCTTTAATGAGGGACAATAGCTCTTGGGGCCATTAAGCCATAGCTATGGAGATGGGGAACCCCAATTAGAAAGAAGTGAGAGGAATAAAGCAGAGGGCCTGAGAAACTTCTGTGGGACAGATCTGTACCTTTGGTAGCTCAGTGGGACCCGGTTGGAAACCTAGCTGCTTGGATTAGAATCTCTTTTCCTCCTTAAGGTAAAATATCCCAATGGCTATAGAGCCAAACCATTGTAGTAATCCTTCAAATTACACAAGTTGAAAAAAGGAGGAAAAATTGTTGGGGAGAAACATTTCTTCTTGAGTCTGTAAGAAAGGAAATAATATTTGTTCAATTTAATAATGTCCTCTGTAAGTTTGGCTACATTATATATGTGTGCATATGGATATTTGTATAGAGATGATAGCTCTCTTCTGTTCTGGCTTTCAACAGCATGATAATAATCCTGGATTTTCCAAGGCTCAGTCTGTCAGAGTATAAGGTTAGCTCTTGAATTCATTAACAGTCATCTCCCTTTTAATGTCAGATGCGTTTTAAATGCCAAGAACTTACACAACACCTCCTGTGCAATTCAAATCAGCTTTACCAAATTAACTCATTAATCTTTATTGTTTCATTTACTGAAGAGAAAGGCTCCCAGGTGTCTTTAGCAGAACATAAAAATATTAGAGTATTTACAGTACAATATAGGTGAAGGAATGGGTTTTGATTTTCTGCAAAACATTTCACCCTTCCATCAGTTTTGTGATCATTCCCATTAAAGCATGCAGATAAAAGAAACAAAAAGGCTTCAGGCATCTGTGCTTTCTTCCACGTCCCCATCTTCATTCCCTTCTGTCTAACCTTGTGTTTCCTTCTCCCTTCTACACCTTCAGAGACCTTGACTCCTGTTCACTACCTATTCTGCAGTCTTTGCTCTCACAATAGCCCAAGAGCTGCAAGTGTCAATTGTGATGGCCCAGAAAACAGAGGGGTACCTCACAGGGTCAGGCATGGAGCCCAGAAGGCTGAAGCAGAACAGGCCTAGATTTCAGGGATTGGGATTTTACTTGGCTTTTCAAGACACCCCTGCCTGGTTTTACCTCCAAATAATTAGATACACTGACTACCAAAGATAGACATTTTTAAGACTGGCTCCTCATTGTCACCCAGCTCTCTGCTCAAACGTCACCTCCGCAGAGAGGTCTTCCCTGGCTACCCAAAAGCAAGGTTCACCCCGTCCCCATCAACCTCATCCTATCACCATGTCATGTCTTCATAGATTTAGCACTACCTAAAATCATCTCGCTTATGTATGTGTTTGTCTGACCCATACAGTATCACTCAATAAATATTAGCTTAATGCCTAAATGGAAAACCACCCCGAATGCATGGATTTCTTTCCTAGCTTTAACTTACTGACTTTTTCTCCTTTTCCCACTACCTCTCAGAATCCTCTTTATAGGTTTCATCATTTTATTCTTCCCATCCCCAGCCCCCTTTCCTATCATTTGTTAGAACCCTTAAACATAATAAATGAAAATAGTACTTCGCATTCCAGTGACTATAGAGTCTTCAGTGAAAACATTTCATTAAGCTAGAATTGATGGCCCCTAAATGTTAGCGAGATAACCCATAGAGTCAAGAGAATTGTTTTGTCAAAAGATTTATAGGTCAAGTAATTTGGAGGGACTTTTCTCAAAGCCTCCCAACTCCCCATTCTTCAATCTGAACCCCACGTCAGGAGTGAAAGCATTTCCAGCCATTGGAACTGGTTTTGCCTATGCCTTGTGTCTTCTAACCTAACACAAAATTGTCCCTTGGAGGTAATAACAAAATGTCCTTTAAATCAATATCGTCTGCTTTCTGTTATTCCACCCAGTGATTCAGGGATGATTTTGGAAGCTAGAAAGCTTGAAATTCTTCATCTGATTCCAGTTTGGATGAAATGCTTTCATTTGATCTAGAAACAAGGAGGGCCTATCTCACCCCAAGAAGCTAATTAGATATATGGCTGAGAGGACCATACAAATTGGATATGCATTTGTCCAGAAACTCTTTAGCCACATTTCAAAACAAAGGAAACGGGTGTGGATGGTTTCCCTGGAATGATGCCTGCTTATAAGGGTCCTGTCAACTGGTAACTCACCACTAATACTTAAAAATAATATAAATGTTATGGGAGGGAGCATTTATGACAGCCCAGAGAGATGGACATCCAAGAGTTGGTCTCCTAGAAATATGGAAATGATCAACTCCACACCCAGAGTGATCTCATGGTGCACTAATGTATGTGACCCCAGCAAGACAGCCCTGAGAAACAACTTTCCTCTTCGGAAATGAGGCCGCAGAGCAACACAGAGAACCAGCCTCTGGAGGTCAGCACACACTTCCTGTAAGGTGTCTTCATTGGCCCTCTGCATTTGAGCCGAGTTGGGCCATGCCATCTAGCTTGTCCCCAAAGCAACCATTCTTCCTTCTTTGCTCAGTAAATATGTATTAGGTGTGGGTGCATTCCCAGACCCTGTGCCAGGCACTGCTGCGACAAGGGAACAGAGCAGTCTCGTTCCAGCCCGGTCTCCTGGGGAGCATGGGTAGCTGCACACGCAGGAGCATCCTTGTGGGCAATGAGGGGACATGCTCAGTGCTCTGGGGTGTCATGAGCAGCACAGATGAGCCAGACCTGAAGGATGAGGAAGAATTCGAAGGGAGGAGTGTATGTCCAGGAGAAGGAAGGGCATGTGTGATGTGTGATGACCTTGCCCAGGAAGTGAAAGGTCAGTGTTGATAGTAGCCCTTTGAACTTGCACTTCCCTCGGAGAACCTTCCTTCACCTCCTACAGATCTCAAATGTCCTGCTACAAATCGCAGCCTCCGCGCCCATTCCCAGACCCTCCTCATTCCCCTCTCTGCTGTACTTTCTTCTGTATCACGAATCACCTTCAGACATAACTTATGTTCCACTTGCATATTTTCTCCTCCCTCGCACTGGAATGTATGTGAGTTTTCACCAGGGTGGAGACGTCTGTGGGCTTCTTGCACTGCCGTACCAGCTCTGCCAGGTGTAGAAAAGGCACTTCAAAATATTTGTTGAATGACTAAATGAGTCAGGAGAGATGGTCCAGGGCCAGGCAGGAAGGGTCTTGTGAACCTTTTAAGCGGGTTGGTCTTCATCCGGAGGGTAAGGGCCTTTGAAGGATTTGAGCAGAGGAGTGTCATCCAGTTTGCATTTGGAACAATCACCCATGTTGCAGTACAGGGCAGGGCTGGAAAGCAACTTCACATTGCAGTGCAATGTGACACCATTGGCCTGTTGTGGTGACAGGAGAAGGCATGGCTCAGAAGATTGCAGAGCCCCTAGGACTTCCCAGCCTCCTCTGTTAGCCCATTCTTCCTTCCTCTCTGCTAGATTGATTCGGATCACTCTTCCTAACAAATACATTTTTTTTAATATATTTTATTTATTTTGCTATTACAGTTGTCCCAATTTTCTCCCCTTTGCCCCCCTCCACCCAGTACCCCATTTCCTCCAGCAATGCCCCCCTGAGTTCATGTCCATGACTCATGTCCATAAGTTCTTTGGCTTCTCTATTTCCTTTGTTCTTCTTAACATCCCCGTCTATTCTGTAACCACCAGTGTGTACTTCTTTTTTTCTTTTTTCCTTTCACATCCAGACTATTCACCATTTAATTACTGCCTTCTGTTAGCTTCTCAAATCATATTAATACAAACTTTTCTTTTCATTGTTCCAAAATGCCTATGTTAATTCATTTATTTAAAGAATTGCTCTTTTAAGTAATATGAATTGCAATATTACCAAACAGATGCAAAACTACATTTACACCCCTACATATTTTTACACATATTTGAAGTACATACTGGATTTTGAAGAGTTAATACAAAAAAATTTAAATATACCAATAGCTTACATAATTATTACATGTTAAATGATAGTATTTTAGATATATTGTAGCATAATTAAGCCAATTTTTTCTTCTTTAATACTTATTTTATTCTGGAATGCTATTTTTGTGAAATCTATCACAGAAATGGTGTATTGCAGAACTCACTTTTATGAAAGTTGTCGTAGGGACAGTGCCAAACCCATAGTAAAAAATGAACTTGCCCTGGCTGGTAGCACAGTGGATAAGGTGCCAGCCTGCGAACCCAAAGGTCACAGGTTTGATTCCCAGCCAGGGCACATAACAAGGTTGCAAACCAGGTCTCCAGTCAGGTCTGTGGCTGGAGGCAGGTGAAAAGCAACCATACATTGATGTCTCTCTCCCTCTCTGCCTCTCTCCCTTCCCCTCTTTCTGAAAATAATGAAATAAAATCTTAAAAAAAAAAAAAAAGTAGGGTACTTACTCTGAAAAAAATAATTTGAAAAAAAAAATGAATTTGGTTTTAGAGTCAGATCCTCCCCATTCCCTTACTATAACTCAACTTTATTTTAAGCTACTGAAACTACAACTTATTTTTTTCAGAGTGTTCCATCTTAAATAGTAGATTTATTTATTTGTTTATTTAGGCTATACACAGGTCTTCTTTCAATACCCTCTGTTTTTCCTCTACATGTGTTTTACAAGTTGAAGCCTTCAGAAATAATGACACTTGCAGTGCTCAGCCAGTCCCCAGAGTAGAAATTATTGTGTCTACTAAGGTCAGGTAAAAAATAAAAATCCCTCTGATTTAAATAATTTTGTAGAATAGTATTCTAGCTATATTTTACACTTGTGGTTGACTTCCTATGTGGTCCTAAACTAACCCCTGAACTATTTAAGAGTCTGTTGAGGTAGAGCTTACATATGTTCACATTTCAATGTGAAATTTCTATAGCATTCATTCCTTTTCCCAAGCATCCCCAGTTTGGGGACCTTCCTAACTGGAAATGTATTATGTCCATGATTTAGTTGAAAGGAATCTCATCTAAGTTGCATGCTAATATGAGAATATATATTGTCTATGTACACGAATCATATAGTTTAGTAGTTTACAACTTCCATCCAAATTGATCTTCATTCTCAGCATCTTTTCTAACCTAAAGATCGACTGATTTCACAACACACCTATGACCAGTTGGTTGCTATTTAAAACATAAAATGCTAACAAAATTTATATATTACACACCCACAAATAAGCATATATTTTGTAACAGTAAGAAAGATAGCATGTCTTCTATGTAGTATACATCTACATTTTCTCACGTTTTTCTCCTTTCTTAACTGCATTCGATTTTTCTGAGTTATTGCAAATAATCTGACTTTCCCATATTGTGAAATGATTCCAATCTAAGAAAACTTAACCTGCAGTAATGCAGATACAAGGAATATACAAAATTGTACCTTATTTAGGAAATCTATTTATAACTAAATCACTTTAAAGCATTCATAAGTTAAAGTTGGTTCTTATCCATTCAGCTGCCCTATATCTTTTGATTGATGCATTTAATCCATTTGATTGATGTGTTCCTGTCTATCTCTGTTTCTTCATCTTCTTAGAGCAGACCCTTTAGCATCTCTTGCAATGCTGGTTTGGTGGAGATGTATTCTTTTAGACTTCTTTTGTCTGGGAAGCTCCTTATTTCACCTTCCATTTTGAATGACAGCCTTGCTGGGTAGAATATTCTTGGTTGCAGGCCTTTGTTTTTCATTGTTTGAAATATTTTTTGCCATTCCCTTCTGGTTTGTTGTGTTTCTGTTGAGAAATCAGCTGATAACCTATGGGAGCCCCCTTGTATATTATTAGCTGTTTCTCTCTTGCTGCTTTTAGGATTCTCTGTCTTTGAAATTTGCCATTTTCATTATGATGTGTCTTGAATGGGCCTATTTGGGTTCATTTTCCTTGGGACCCTGAATTTGCATGACATTTTCTCTCCTCAAGTTATGGAAGTTTTCAGTCATTACTTTTCCCCTTGCTCCTCCTCTTCTCCTTCTGGTATCTATGATACAGATGTTATTATGTTTCATGTTGTCCTGCAGCTCTCTTAAAACCTTTTCATTCTTTTTCAGTCTTTTTTCATTTTGTTGCACTGCCTGGGAATTTTTTTCTACATTGACCTCCAGCTCGATGATCCAATCCTCTGCTTTCTCTAGCCTGCTTTTGATTCCTTCTACTGTGTTCCTCAACTCAGAAATGGTATTCTTCATTTCCTCCTGGCTCTTATTGATGGTTTTTATGTCCTTTTTAATGCTGGTGTAGTTCTCAGTAAGTTCCTTGTAGCTTTCCTGGAGTTCTTTGTAGTTCCCTGAGAGTTGTTTTTAGTTTTCTTTGAACTCTCTGAGCTCATTGAGCTTCTCTGTCATCATTATTTTGAATTCCATGTCTGAGAGTGTGCTTGCCTCTATTTCATTTTGCACTCTTCCTGGGGATTCCTCCTTTCCATTTGCTGAGGGTTTCTTTGTCTCCCTATTTTAGGTGGCTCTTGTTTGTTTCTGCTTGTTAGATTGGTCTGCTTTGCCTTACTGTCTTAGTGATGTGACTTTCTATGGTGTAGAGGTGCACTTTTTTTACTTTCTGAATCTATGCTTGGTGACATCAGCTGATATCCCAGTCTGGGCCTAGTCAGCCAGTTGGAGACTACCAGAGACCCACTGTCTTCTTAGTTGTTAATCCAATCAACCTGTGATCTGAGGTCAGGTTTAGGCACTGCTGGGTGGGGCGGATTAATTCCTATAGGTGGGGTGTGGCTTCCCCCCAGGCTCCCACCCTTTGGAGAAGAGTGGTCTGCCTGCTGTATGGGGGATGGGTCAGGCTGCTCCCTCAAGTGTCCCCCTAAAGCCATTGACCCAAACCCTCCTTAAGTGTCTCTAATCCACTCTGCCCTTTCTCTGCTGGAGCCCAGGCTAGGTGGTGCCACTGTATTTTTGTGCATGGTCCCTTTAAGAACTCTGTCTCTCTGTCCAGCTGGCTAAACCTGGAGGCTTTCTGCTTTTCACAGCTGGGTGCTGTTTTACTCTCAGCTGTGTTGCTGTAGGCTGGGAAGCCCAGTTGGGGGTTTAGATCCCACCCTCTTCAGGTGAAGCCCCCGGCTGCTGAGATGTTTCTCTGTCCCTTCAGCTGCCAGGTGGGAGCCCCGCCAGCCCTCTCATGTCTCTGCACTTCCTATCGGTCATGTTGTGATGAATTAGCTCTTCTGTTCTGTCCATTATAATAAGACTTCTCTCCTGCTGGTGTTCTGTTGGTTATTCTGGATGATTTCTCCCCAATTGAGTTTGGTGTTGGGAGGAGATTGATGTAGTTCCACTTACTCCTCCACCATCTTGGTTATGCCCAGCAAATACTTTTTAAGTTGGGGAATAAACTGGAACCTTGCTATAGCTTTATTTGCTGCAAGGCAGATTGGATAACTATTCATGAGAGCTATAGAAGTATCAAAAAGTTCTCATTAAAAGGGGAGTCTTGATGCCCTGGCTAGTGTGGTCCAGTGGATTGAGCACTGGCCTGTGAACCAAAGGGTAGCCGGTTCGAGTCCCAGTCAGGTCATTTGTATATTCAGGTCGCAAGCCAGGTCTCCAGCCAGGTCCGTGGCTGGAGGCAGATGAAAGACAACTGTACATTGATGTTTCTCTCCCTTTCTTCCTCTCTCCATCCCCCTCTCTAAAAATAATAAAATATTTTTAATTGTATTTTCAAATAATTGTATCTTCATATGAAGTTTCAAACAACAACAACAAAATAAATTTTTTTAAAAAGGAAGTCTTGGGAAGATGGTGGTTTTAGCTCTGCCATTTACCAACTACATGGCTTTGGGCAAGTTATATAACCTCCCAGAACCTCTAGTTCCTCATCTGTGAAATGGGAATAACAATACCTGCCTCACAGGGTTGTTGTGAGAGTTAAATACAGTAATTACAACCCTGGAACATAATAAGGTGCCTTTCTCCACTTTTCCCCCTACCAGCTCCAGGTATGAATTAATAACCAGTCTCAGATTATTCTGTGTACAGATGGGTCCCCTGTGTCTTCCAAGGTAAAAATAGTTGTTACTATTAGTGTTCCTACAATGAAAAATGACTTTCTATAAATATTTGGGGGTTTGGACTAGCTCTGGTCGTGCTATGCTACATTCCTATGAAAGGTGGGCTTTCTGCTTCTCTTCACAGGCAGCCCAGCAGTCCTCGGAGGCAGCAGCTCAGAAGACAGGAGAGCCTCAAAGTCGTATAAATAAAGGGCTGATATGTTCAAACAGAAAAGAATTTTACACTCGCAAGCTACACATCGACATGACACCGTTCCTGAAGGTGATCTCACACTGAGAAGACGAGGGGCTTTATAGACACATGCCCAGGCAGTCCAGTTAATACACTACTGCATGGTACAAAAACAGCTTCAGAAGTCCCTCAGAGTTCCTGCTTTATCAGAAGGGACAGAAAATAAGCAGTTTGTAGCAGATGAAGAAAGTACAAATTAGGACGGTAATCACAGTCAGCGGTTGGAGACAAATCCGTTGGGTGTCTGGTTTAGATGCTGGGGGACAGGGAACAGAGAGGAGAAAAGATAACCTTGAATTTGACCCACCTTATAAAACAGGCAAATATAATTCGTTTCATCTTGACAGTAACTCAAATAATTGTTACTGGGTTACCACTGCGATATTCCTACTGTAGAGAAGACTGATTCTTGAGTTAACTGTTTAGAAGTCAACCGCAAATCCTATTCCAGATGTCTTATCATGTTTTCTAATCTCCCAAGCTCAGCATCATATCTAGTTAAGGGTACTCAGAGGTCCTGTTGTGAGGATGTCATTTGTCTGTCTTTGCAATACTCCTTCCTGCCCCACCTAACACAGCACCTGGCGCATGGGAGGTCGTCAATAATTGCCCCATAAATTGATCCCTCTTTTCACCCCTCAGCCCTCTGGCTTAGGGGTTCTTTTCCTACCCATTCTTTGTGCTCCTCAGAATTGAAAAACTGGAAATAAATGACCATAAAGTAAAAGAAAGTTGATCAGGAACAAAGCAAAGCTTGGCATGGAAGGATCTCAGATCCTTCATATTCCCCTAGAGGACAAAATCTCAGCCCTTTGATTAGAAGCAACTAGGAAAGAGAAACAGAAGAAAAGAAACCAAGTACTCTGTGGCTTTTAGCCAGTGCTGTAGACTGGCAGGGCCATGAGTGTCACGCTCCTGACCTCAGCTAATCCAGAGTCCTCATGTTACTTCTTCGCTGGACAAGCCCCGTCTTGGCTCTGTAAGATGGGGCTTTGATTAAGAGCCATCTTTTGCCCCAAACCTTTTCTCTGCATGGCTGGGCGCTGCTTTCCTCTGTTTCTTCTTAGATAGGCGTTTTCCTATCTAAGGAAAAAGATGACCAAAGCTTCTCTTTTCTAGATCATTCCGGAACTAAATCTTATTGATCTGACTTGGGTCATAAGCTTGAAAGAATCACCATGGCCGGGGGAATAGAACACACTGATTGGCCCAGCCTGGAGCCACAGGGACTAGGGGTGGGGAAGGGAGAAATGTCTCAAAAAGGAAAATGGGGTCTTAAAAGCTGAATAAGAAAGAATGATTCTGGGCAGTGAAGGACATTTGCTACAAGCATTTAAAATAATTGTCTTGAAGTATTACTTACTATATTAGTTGGGTAGGGCTGCTATAACAATGCACCACAGACTGAGAGGCTTAAACAAGAGGAATTTACTTTCTCACAATTCTGAAGGCTAGAAGTCCAAGATCCAGATGTTGGCAAATTTTATTTCTTCTGAGGCCTTTCTCATTGGCTCGGTAGATGGCCATCTTCTCCATGTGTCTTCACATGATCTTCCCTTTGTTTGTATCTGTGTCCTAATCTCTTCTTCCAAGGACCGTCATCATACTGAACTAGGGCCCCCTCTCATAACCTCATTTTACCTCTTTAACAACCCTATGTCCAAAGCCAGGGACATGCTGGGGTGCTAGGGGTAGACTTCAATGTATGAATTTTGGAGGAACACAATTGAGTCCAAAACATTTATATTGATGAAACTAGCCTTTTTTAAATTTGCAACAGTTTAGTTCTTCCCTTAGGGCTTAAAGAATTGTGGTTGGTACTTTCTGGGATGACGTATCATCATCTTTGTCACTGTTTATTCATAATGAACACCTATTACTTACTATGTGTCTGTGCTTTCTGGGCACTCAGGATACATCATCAGCAAACAAAACAGGCTGAGATCCTTATCCTGCTCCAGGCAATGTGTATAGTATGTTAAAAGGTAACATACTATATCTTGCTATGGAAGTGAGATATAGCTATATTTATGGAGCAACTAGAAACTGCAGATTTCAGAGTGGGGAATTTTACAATAATTTTTGTGTGTATTTAGATCCACAAGACTTTTGTGTTGCACTCCTCATTCAGCACTTTTTGGTGTCATATTACTACTATAAACTATATTACATACCATTGCTATATACATATAATACACATATTATACAACACAATATAGAAGGAAAGGCATTGTCATCCCTAAGGCCCACTTTCCAGACCACCCTTTTCAAGACTCACAGAAATTATAACTCAGCTTCTGCTGAGGGCTCACAAAGCACACACCAGGCTTTCTGACCCCAAAACTAGTCCTTGCCCAAAAGACCACAGATTTTCTTGCAAATGTTCAGTGTTAGGACCTTCTCTCTATTGACATAGTAGCTCCTGGATTCTTAAGGACTGCCTTATAATAAGACACCAATCTCAAGATTATATAGAAAAGGATAGTTTCAACAGGAAGACACAAGGCTGTCCTCAGAATCAGGAGTTATATAGAAACCACATTTCACCCCTGCATTTCCTACCCATCCGCAGGGTACTTCCCTCAGTTTCTCTGGGTACATGTAGGAAATAGAGCACATTTCAAGACATGAGGATAGAAGATAAAAATATTGAGGCAGAAAAGAGGGGTGGAAGACAGATGCAAATAATCACAATTGCAATATCACTGATTACTTATTTTGTGCAAAGCTCTAGTGTAAGTTTTACATGCAATACCTCATTGAATTCAAAAAATCAATCTAAGAAGTAAGTAGCATCACCTCATTTTATAGATGAGAAAACAAAGGCATTGCAAAGTTAAGGAACTTCACAAATATCATATAGTTGGTAAATAACAGAAACAAGATTCAAAGTCAGGCAGCACAGCTCCAAAGCCCATGTTTTCAACCATCTGTTACAAAGCTTCACTGCAGACCCCAACTGAGTCTTGTACAGTCAAAAGCATCACATACCATGTTAGCTAGGCCACCAGCACATCTCCTTCTAGAAAATTCCATCCCTAAGTACTCAACCAGTCTGCTGCAGGAAGACTTTCTGACCCTAGAACATTCTGCCCTCCCCCCAACACTCCCACATATATTCTTTGGGACCAATGTAAAGCCTTCTCTTCCTATGGTCATTTGGTTCCTGTTACATAATATACTGTATATTGAGCATTCTCTGTGTATCAGAGACTATGCTAGGCATTGAGTGTGCAGAGATGAACCATCTCCATCCCTGGCCTTCCAAGGAGCCTATAATCTAAGAGAGAGATAAACAGAAACAAATGCTATCAGTACAATGTTGTAGCAAAGGCAGATCCAGGTTGCTATGGGAGAGATTCATTTATTTCTTTAAAAAAAATTTTTTTTTAATATTTTATTTCATTATTTTTAGAAGGAGGGGAAGGGAGAGAGGCAGAGAGGGAGAGAGACATCAGTGTATGGTTGCGTTTCACCTGCCTCCAGCCACAGACCTGACTGGAGACCTGGTTTGCAACCTGGTAATGTGCCCTGGCTGGGGAATCAAACCTGCGACCTTTGGGTTCGCAGGCCGGCACCTTATCCACTGTGCTACCAGCCAGGGTTCACTTATTTCTTAGTTATTACATGTGGAATCCTCAAATTTAAGAACCTCCTCATAACATGGAAGGCAACCCTATTAGCCCATTTTAGAAGATAATCTTATCAGACTTAGATTTGGGGAAACATAATTGATCTAGAGTACATCTGGGTTCACGTAAAAATTGAACCATATCTTTTAAAAATCTATTTTTGAAATAGTAATTGATGAATAAATTAAAATAGGGATTTTCCCCCCAAGAACTTTAATTATCAGGTTTAGGTAGTGGGGAATAAAATAGCAACAATACCTGCAAACCCAAAGGTTGGTGGTTTGATTCCCAGCCAGGGCACATAACCATGCTGCAAGCCAGGTGTCCAGCCAGGTCTGTAGTTGGAGGCAGGTGAAAGGCAACCATATATTGATGTCTCTCTCCCTCTCTGCCTCTCTCTGGAAATAATATATATTTTTAAAATAGCAATGATACCAATTAATACTAGATACAGAGTTGAATATGCTTATATTCAATCAACATTGATATCAAAGGGCAGGTATGTTATGCCCAGAGGATGTGAAGAAAGGGGAAAAGCTCCACCTTACAGTCATCACACGGACAGTTGTCACTTTGTGCCCTCAAACTCAAGGTAAAGGAACCTGCCGGAAATCAGTTATAAGACTATAAGACTCCTCTACCCCCCACACCCCCAGTTTGGGGCCAGCCCCAGGTTTTATATATGCAGGCAGGCAGGGGTGGGCACATCCCATTAGGCAGAGGATGACTGTCACTGCCACTGAATCCTGTGGTCATGTGGGGGAGAGTCGGCATGGATTCCAATGAGTAGAAGTAACAGGGCAAGGGTGTTTGGCTTAAGACGTTGTCCAGAGATGGAGCAGCCACCTCAGGAAAGAAGTTCCAGCGCCTAGGGTCCTTTAAACATGCTTTCTTGGCCATTGGCAGGACAGCTGTAAGGGGATCACAGGCTAGATTCAAGATGCCAATGATTCCAGGAAACAATACTATTTCCAGGAAAAATATTCAGGGTGTTGGATCTATTAGATTTCTAAAAGAAAGAGGCCCAGGATTAAATAGATTATTATCTATATTCTAGTATCAGACCAGGAGTGACTTGGAGTGACCTGGTCACATGCCTGAGATTCCACTTCCTCAGGAAGATAGAGGTAATAATACTGGGGTCCCCGGACCTGCCTGTCAATAGAGTTACATGACATAGTAATTTTCAAAGAATATTTACATCTATAAAGGGCTCAATTTATAAAGGAGACAGTAACACTGGTAAGAGCCAGGCCCGTCACACGCTGAGCCATATTGAATGTTTTCCCACCCCTCCAGCTAAGTGTGCAGATTGCCACCGTGCAGATGAGGAAACTAAGGGCTGGTGAGATGCGGTGGTGACTGGCAGCCAGGCTGGCAGCAGAGACAGCTAGGATTCAAAGCCACAAGACCGACAATACCTGATATGATGAGGCCTATCTATTCTGTCCTGGGAAGAATTTGATTGTACATCTTTGTTCTGGCTTCAGAGCCTATTGTTGAACTGCAGGTCAGGCAGCTGGCACACAGTGGACAGGAGCCCTATATCAGACTCCTGCACCCCAAGGCTCCCCTTTCCTTCCCACAGTTCCTTGCCAAGCCTGCTGGGGGCCTAAGAAGGACCGCGCTCAGCTCTTTTCCGGTTCTTGCGGCGCCAAGTATCATGAGCAGCAAAGTCTCTCATGACGCCCTCTACGAAGCGGTGCGGGAAGTCCTGCACGGGAACCAGCGCAAGCACCGGAAGTTTTTGGAGACAGTGGAGCTACAGATCAGCTTGAAGAACTATGACCCTCAGAAGGACAAACGCTTCTCGGGCACCGTCAGGCTTAAGCCCACTCCCTGCCCCAAGTTCTCCGTGTGTGTGTTGGGGGACCAGCAGCACTGTGATGAGGCCAAGGCCATGGACATCCCTCACATGGACATCGAGGTGCTGAAGAAACTCAACAAGAATAAGAAACTGGTCAAGAAGCTGGCCAAGAAGTATGATGCCTTTTTGGCTTCAGAGTCTCTAATCAAGCAAATCCCACGAATCCTAGGCCCAGGCCTAAATAAGGCGGGCAAGTTTCTTTCTTTGTTGACTCACAATGAGAATATGGTGGCCAAAGTCGATGAAGTGAAATCCACAATTAAGTTCCAGATGAAGAAGGTGCTGTGTCTGGCAGTGGCTGTTGGTCATGTGAAGATGACAGATGATGAGCTTGTGTACAACATCCACTTAGCTGTCAATTTTCTGGTGTCACTGCTCAAAAAGAACTGGCAGAATGTTCAGGCTTTGCACATCAAGAGCACCATGGGCAAGCCCAGCGCCTGTACTAAGGTCCAACTTAATAAACCATACTGCTGCCATTAAAAAAAGAAGAAGAAGAAGAAGAAGTACTGCGCTCAGATGGGGTGCTGTGCATGAGGGGAGAGGGCAGGTGCAGGTCCTCCAAGGACAGATGAGAACTTAAGTTCACCTGGCCCAGACCCTGTCAGATGAAGAAACAAAGGCTAGGAAGTTAAGTAACTTGCCTGATCTGTGAGGCAGGAAGTGCAGGAGTCAGCTACAGAGAGGGCAGCCGGGCTCCCGGGTTGGCACCCCCACTGGCTCGCTGGTTTTAGTGCTGCAGTTTGTTTCTAGCTGCATCCACCCTCACCCCCCCCTCCCCAGCCCTACAATAGCGCACTCCTGCTGGTGCTTTTTCTAAACCCAGCTTAGTCAGATCCCTGGTTTGCTTGAAATTCTTTGCCAGTCCCCAATTAGCCTTCCAATGAAATTCCAGCACCAAAGATGTATTTCTTTTATAAATAGAAAAATATAACAAATGCATTTTTTTTTTTTTTAACTCCAAGCTGCGACATGTAGGATCTGGCCCCTGTCTGATTCACACTGTCCAAGCACTGCAGACACACCAAACTACCTCCTAACCAGCACACGCTGCTCCCTCTGCGGGGAACTGCCCTGCCTCCCCTCCTCTGCGAGACTGAGCACCAGGTCCACTGGTAAACAAACCATCGCTGGCCTAATTTAGCTTCACCTCTTGTGAGGTCCTGCTGAAACCTGCCAGAATCTGTCACAGTATTTACCACTCTGCCTTGAAACGGTTGAGATTTCTTGCTGTTTTCCCTCAAGTCAGTGAGTTTCTTACAAATAGATGTTTCTGCTTAGTGTTCCCAATGCCTAGCACGCTGCGTGGCACACAACAGACACCCAACAAATGTTCATGAGCTGAATGAGCAGGTGAGGAGCAATGACCTGGCCAGAACAAGAGAGCTGGGATTGGAATTTCCAGTCCTTTATAGTTTGTTTTACTCTCTCACCAAATAGTCAATCATGTGGTTTAGCCATGACATTTGTAACTAATATTAAATGTGATGGATAGAATGCTGCTTAGTTTTAGTTTTTAATTCAGATTTTGAATCCACAATATACTCAGAGGTTTTTAAGAATTGTTTTTTTAGTTTAAAAAGGTATGTCTCCCAGTGGCTCAGTTCCCTTCCCCTCAGACACCACTGTTGCTAGTTCCTG
The DNA here is from genome assembly GCA_004026585.1 of Noctilio leporinus. Lineage (NCBI taxonomy): Eukaryota > Metazoa > Chordata > Mammalia > Chiroptera > Noctilionidae > Noctilio > Noctilio leporinus. Next base: position 37,450 of record PVIW01010356.1, read on the forward strand.
AGTTGTAATATGTATATGTAAACCAATACAAATAGATAACTTTCTACACATTTTAACATATTATACACATTGTTCAGTCTTAATTTTTTAATTTAATGTGTTTTGGAGCTCTTTCTATGTTAATTCATAAAGAGGTACTTTTTAATGGTTGCATAGTATTCCATTGTATTTGTATGAATTACTGCAATTGATTTGACAAGTCCTTAATCAATGAGACATGACAGTCATTTCCCATCTGTTAAAATGAATGACCTTAGTCATTTCATACTGAACATTTACATATGTGTTCATATATGTAAAAATGATAGAGTTTGACACTTTTCTAATCAACAGACAACATTCTAAATTAAGACTATTTGTTTTGGGTGAATCTTTAGGGACTCACCTAGAGATTCTTTCCAAACCCCTGACTCTCTTTCTCCATCTTCCCATCTGTGAAATGAGAATATTTCTTCCTCCTGAAGATTTCTAGCTGCATGTTGTTAAGATTCAAAGTTTATTCCTTTGGCTTCAAAACTTTTCCAAAGGAGGGAGCTTATTTCTTCTGTTTAATCCAATTTCCTGTTAGAGTAAAAGGACTTATAAATGGGATTTTTAAAAATTTACCTTCTTTCTAGTCTTCTAACTTAGCACTTTACTATGACCAAGGCAGGTTTTCCCTGCAATATTTTTTTAAACTTTCCATTTATTCAGAGATGAATTTTTTACTGCATTAGGACCAAATTTGTTTTGTCTGCAAAATAAGAAATGTTAAACAAAGAAAATTGTTTATCTTCTTGCTCTAGTGTTTTTTGTTTGTTTGTTTGTTTGTTTTTGTCAGAATAGCTCATCAACTACAAACACTAAGTTCACATGTGAAAAACACAGGGTAAAAAGCCATTAAGTGAGAAAAGAATGTCAAACAAATTAGCAGATAATTAATTGTCTCTTCCCAAAGCAGCTTGGAAGTTTGATAATAAAGTGAAAAGCTGATTGTCACTAAAGGAACTTCCAGGAGAGACTTCCAGGGCCCTCCATATCAGAGTTCTTCCCTATAGCTGAAAAGAAGATGTGGGTTAATCAGAGATCCAGGTGACAAAGGCCAAGAGGTGCTCTAAAGAGGTGCTCTACCCTGGCTGGTGTGGCTCAGTGGATTGAGCACCTGCCTGCTGAACCCAAGGGTTGCTGGTTCAATTCCCAGTCAGGGCACACACCCAGGTTGCAAGCCAGGTCTCCAGCTGTCAGGTCCCCAGCTGGAGGCAGGTGAAAGGCAACCATACATTGATGTTTCTCTCCCTTTCTTCCTTCCTCCCTTCCCCTCTCTCCAAAAATAATGAATAAACTCTTTCAAAAAATACAAATAAAATAAATAAATAAAGAGCTGCTCTCCCAACACTTGAGAGAAGGTTTGTGATTCTCAGTCCCAGCTACATGTTGGAATCACCCAAGAAGGCTTAAAAAAATGCCTGAGCTTCAGAAAGTCTGATTTTAATGTTTGAGGTTAGGTCCTCAGAATCATATTTTTTAAAGCTCCGTGGCGAATGTTAATAAGCAGCCAGGACTGAGAAGCACCATTATGGAGACTTCTGGACAGTGCAATCACAAGCAGTTTATGTGACTCAGAGAAAGAAGGAAGAGGGGATTCAATGTGATAAGAAATCCAATATGTAATAATCCTGGATTATCACAAAACAAAAGGCCAGTTTCACCCTTTTGCTCCCTTCCTTGAAATGCTCAGTGCCTTCTGTGTGTTTCCAAGATAAAGACCAAAATCCTCACCCTATCTTCAAGGCCTAAGACATCCCACCCCACCCTCACCCCTGCTTCCCACTTCTCTCAGTCTCTGCTCTCATTACACACTGGTCCTACCTCAGGAGGTAGGTCCTGCCTTGGAGGTACCCACTTCCTTCTGGCAGTTGGCCTTTGCCTGTCACATTCTTCTCCCTGACCCTCCCCACCCTCTTGCCATACCCCTATCTCTGCTAACACCTGCAAGTGCCAGGCATTGAGCCCTGCACAGATGGATAGGACAAGCCTCCCACAAGAAGACAACTAAGAACCTAACAGTGCTCAATGCTATGGCTCAGCCACCTAGCTTTTTAGGACTAGTCACACGCATAGCAGGCTTCCTGGTCACTTAAGTTAAAATAAGTTGACAAAGGAGAAGAAACAACTAAGAATTATCTTTTACTAAAAGACAAATACCAAAATAAGTAGTTGCACTTATTTTGTCTTACGTACTTTTTGTTGTGTGTTAAATGAATAGGAAAGTGAAGATGAACTGGAGTATCATGAAGAACCGGAAGGACCCCTCAGGGAAAGCCATCAAGACACCCAAGGTAAAGGCAACTGGGTTAGGTTTTATAATCTTATCATGATCATTGTCGGATGAAGTTTGCTCCTCTCAAAGATATTAATGGGGAATGGCCCTTCTATTTCTTCTCAGGTCATAGGTTGGAAGTCAGAATACAGACCAAAATGCTGAGTCCTGACTCTGATGTGTTCTTAGTGTATCACAAGCCAACTGATAAAAATAGGCTTTTATGACCTTGGACTTATTGAACAATTCTTTCCTGTCATTGACTGCAAATGGATGGAAGATGGTGGAGACTGGAGGTGTTACAAAAAGGCTCCACAGGCACTACCACCTTTGCGTTTTTCTTGCCTTTAAGGGTCTTGGCCATGCAGGTGAGGGAGCTGAGGTTCCCTGCCGAGGGGAATAATATTCCAACAGATGGGGTAACGGCATCTTTAGAGACCCAGCCCACAGCTCTAGATGTCCAGGGCTGCTTGAGTATGACATCCTCCAAAAATGATGCTCCATTTGATAATGGTGATGATTCCAGGAAATACTGGGCCCAGAACTGGGTTTTTGGCATAGCTCTTATTCCCAGTTCCTGAACCAGACACTAAGCTCTTCCCTGGGGGTGCCCGCTGTTGTGGGGTGCTACCACTGGCTAGGTCCGGGTAGCAGAGCTGTTCGTTATCCTCGTTGCCTCTTGCAGGAGTGTGTGAGAGTCTGGAGCTCTCAAGGAGGGGATGCAGAGCAGGCCCGCCAGAATTGTGCTTGTGGTTTGCTGGTTGGCGTCCAGCAGAGGGAGCCCAGAGGCCACGTACCCAGCCCTGGGTGCATCCACCCAAAAGAGGCTCCTATTTTCCATTTGTCCCTTCTACTGAGGCACCTTTCTGTAATTCACCCAAGATGCTCTGTTTAGGGTAGCAGCAGTAATCTGAACAACTGACTGAGGGGCACGGGCTCTGGAGTTGGACTGCTTCTGCCTTATCCTCTCTGGGCCTCAGTGCCCTCAGCGGGGCCTAAAAACTACTTCCCTCATGAGGTTGCCTGAGGAATAAACGAAGTAATTCATGTACAATAGTCCTTAAATTAATATTAATCTCTAGTTGGATATTGCAATGATTACCAATCTGAAATGATACTGTGACTTTCCCTATGGCATCTGGACCCCCCTGGGTGAGAGACACCATAGGAGCTCACTGGAGATCAATTGCAAAGTCGTGGATTTGAGGTTTTATTCTAAACCTGATCTTTTTCTTTATGCAGCTTATACTTATTTTTCACTTGACATTTATGTACTCATTTAAAAGATTTCAGCCCTGGCTGGTGGCACAGTGAATAAGACTCGGCCTGCAAACCCAAAGCTGGTTCAGTTCCCAGCCGGGGCACATAACCAGGTTTGCAAGCCAGGTCTCCAGCCAGGTCTGTAGCTGGAGGCAGGTGAAAGGCAACCATACATTGATGCCTCTCTCCCTCTCTGACTCTCTCCCTTCCCCTCTCTAAAAATAATAAATAAAATCTTTTTTTTTTTTTGTATTTTTTTTTCTTTTAATTTTATTGTTGTTGTATTACATCCATCCCTTTTTTTCTCCCCTCTGTCCCCCTCCCCACCCACCCTTTCCCCCCAAAGTCAATCCCACCTGTTGTCCATGTCCATGGTTCCTTTATACTAGGTTCTTGTCTAAGCTGCTCCCCTTTCTTGCCTCTGCCTCCCCCCTCCCCCCAACCCCTTTCCTCCTGACCACTGCAGGCCTATTCCTTGTATTCATACACTTGGTTCTGTTTTGCTTGTTGTTAGTTTTGCTCATTATTGTCCTGTAATGGGTGAGAACATATGATACCTGTCCTTCATAAATAAAATCTTTTAAAAATTAAAAATAACATAAAATAAAAGATTTCAGTGCTCCTGGATATCAGATGATAAAATATTCTGGTAGCCCAATCCCTGAGTTTGGTCAAGCTAACATAGATATTCTGCCACCTCCATTTTCAAAACAACAGTCAGGGAAACATGCTCCAGTCTTCAGATCTTCCATATCACAAATCACAGAATGTGCAGAATGTGAACACTGATGAGCCTCCAAGGTCTTGGCCACATGCAATAGGGGCTCTAGGCAGCACAGAACATGGTCAGATCAAAGCAATGACCAAGTCAGTCAAAACAGATTACCTGTCTCGTGAGAGAGGAACACGCTGCGGCTGAGTTCCACAAAGGTTATTCATCCAGTCTTGAATGCAGCAAAATACCACTGCAGAAAATTAAAGAAGGCATTTGCCTGTCCTGAATAATAAATGCTAATGTTTTAAAAGGATTTCAAATCTTTCTAAAATAATGGGGGTTTGGGGGGCACTGTTTAGGCAGCATTACGGTGATCAAGAGCACTGATGATCAAGTCTGAGCTCCTGGGTTCAAATCTTGGCTCCACTAATTACTGTGTGGCCTTGAGTAAGTTACTGAACTTCTCTGGCATTTTTTCATCATCTGTATAACGGGGATACTAACAATATTTATCTCATGGGATGGCTGTGACATAGAGGAGTTGTTGTGCCTGAGGCAAAGTGCGCACCAAAGGTTAGCTCCTAGTCTATCCCTGAAAAACCTTCATTTTAGTAGCCATAAATTGCACTCACTTAAATTGTTCTCACTTGATAACATGATGATTTCTTTACTTTCCTAATCGATCTCAGTGAGGTGGGGCTTGCTCTTGGGGGACTGATTGAGTCCTCCGTGTAAGTCCTTTTTCACATAAACCCAGGTGTGGGCAGTAGGCCCGATCTGAACAAGGCAGCCTTACCAACCTCTGCATTCTGTGAAAGGTCATGTACTAGTTCATCTTACCTTATCCTCTCTGGAATCTTATGAGGTAAAGTACATTATCCCTCTTTCACAGATGAGGAAAATGAAGTTCAGAGGGGTGAGGTAACCTACCAAAGGTGACAGCCAGTAGGTGAAGGAGCTGAGATAATAAACTCAGGTTTCTATGACTCCCTGCCGCTGGTTTTTTAAGAGCTGTAACCTCTCCATGTGTTTCTGATTAGGAAATAGGCACAAAGTCAAAAACATCACAACATGATGGCAGAAAAATTTTAAGCCAGTACGAATCGGAGATTATGTATTTAAAACCTCTAGAAATTCTTTCATTTTTTTATTGTCTTATTGTTTATACTATTTCAATTGTCCCTACTCTGTCGCCCTTTGCCCACTTCCCCCAAACACCCCGCCTACCCTCCCTCAGCCAATGCCCCCTCTTAGAAATTCTTTTATAGATAAAAGAATCTACCTGAAACCAAAACAATTATGCAACATTGCAACTAATTATTAAAATCAAGGTAATCCAAGCCTCTAGAGTGTTTGTGTGTGTTTAGTTCAATTTAGTTTTGTTTTTCAAGGCCTTTCTTCAGGGGCAGTTCCTGGCTCCAGAAGAAACAAGCATAGTGACTGCCCAGCACAAAAGTGAGGGGGAACCACCGTTGCAAAAGATTCTCTTAAAGCTGTAGAGAAAACGGAGACCAAAAGTGTGTTGAGGGCGTACCACTGCCCAGAATCTACAGTGTCACCTTATGGTGTAAATATTACTCAGAATACTGCTTTGGTTTATTTCAGTACCTCCTAAATATCAGATTATTTTACTAGAGACAAACAGATCACCCTTTCGTGGTTCCTATCCCCAAACTGCCAGGGTTTCAATTGTCATCAAAATGGTGAAGCTACACTAACCTGCAGCCTCAGCTTTTGGTCAATACAAACGCGCCCTCTGGTGGTCCAGTCATGCCCTGTCCTAAAGTTCAAAATAGCTGTGAATGTCCAATGAGACAGCTTTTTCTGAGCCAGCCATGTTGAAAGAAACCCTCACAGAATTCCCTTTATCGTGAAAAGACCACAATCAGCTCCCATGTTCTGTTAATACTACATATTATTCAAGACAAAATAAATTCCAAGAAACCACTTCAGTCAACCTCTCAGTTTCTTCAGCTACCTTGTGCATTAACGGTGTTGTCCCCACTCCAAAGTCTGGAGGTTGGTAAGGGGTGAGACAGCGCATGTCACCTCTTAATGTTTGGGAATGACAGAAAGGGGCCCAAGTTGAAAAGAGGAAAAGAGCTGGGGGAGGAGCAGGGCAGGAAGATGGGCACTGGGATAATAACTGAACACGGAAGAATGGATTAATTGCATTGTTAAGAGAATGATGCTGGTAGGCTAAGTGAACTTTTTATTTTCAAATTTTTCTTTAACTTATAAAATACCTTTAAATAAAATTGATGATAAATAAATTTTATTTGCAAGAATCTATTTGCTCGAAGAGAAGGGGAGAAAATGGGGATTGAATATTAGCAGCAGACTTTCAAAAAGTTTTTTATTTTTAGTTTTGTTTTGTTTGGTGTTAACATCCACCTTTTCCACGAGATCTTAAGCTCCCTGAAACCAGGGTGTGTGTTGGTTCTACTCACTTTTGCCAGCACCTAACACAATGCAATACATAGTATTTCATGATAAATGAACGAATGACCACTTTCTTGGACTGTAAATTGGTACAAATTTCCTGGGGAACAATTCAGCAGCAGACATTGTTCCTTAAAGACTGTACATCCTTTAATACTCATAAATGTGGACCAAAAGTAAGTCTTTTAATAATCAAAAACATTTCATTCAAGCATATGCTATGCAAAGCTCTTTATAGTTAAAATAAAATGGAAACAATCTGAATTTCAAAAGTTTGAGTCAATTGTAGTACATCTAGATGATGAAATGCTATGCTGCTATTAAAATCAGTTTTAAGTATTTATAATACAGTAAATTCTAGTAACATAAAGGTACATTAAAATTATATAGACAAGCAGCACTATTTACAATAGCCAAGTGCTGGAAACAGCCTAAGTGCCCATCGGTGGATGATTGGATCAAAAAACTTTGGTACATTTACACAATGGAATTCTATATAGCAGAAAGAAAGAAGGAACTTGTACCCTTTGCAACAACATGGATGGAACTGGAGAGTATTATGCTTAGTGAAATAAGCCAGTCAGTGAAGGAC
>PVIW01010357.1:0-16704 GCA_004026585.1 Noctilio leporinus
ACAACATGGATGGAACTGGAGAATATTATGCTTAGTGAAATAAGCCAGTCAGTGAAGGACAGGTATAATATGTTCTCACCAATTACGGGACAATAATGAGCAAAACTAACAACAAGCAAAACAGAACCAAGTGTATGAATACAAGGAATAGGCCTGCAGTGGTCAGGAGGAAAGGGGTAGGGGGGAGGGGGGAGGCAGAGGCAAAGAAGGGGAGCAGCTTAGACAAGGGCCTAGTATAAAGGAACCATGGACATGGACAGAGGGTGGGATTGACTTTGGGGGGAGGGGGGGGGGGGGGAGGGGGACAGAGGGGAGAAAAAAAGGGATGGATGTAATATAACAACAATAAAATTAAAAGAAAAAAAAAAAAAAAAAGAAAACCCCATGTGGCTTCACCAGCAAATTCTATTGAACATATAAGGAAAAAATACCAAATCCACACAAACTCTTTTTTAAAGCAATAGTTGAAGAGGGAACACTTCCTAAATCACTCTCTGGTGCCAATATTACCCTCATACTGAAAGCAGACCCATACACTGCCCACTACAAATCATTAAAGGAAATGAAGGAAGAAGAGAGAGATAGTTATGTTCATTGGCTCAATACTGTCAAGAAGTCAATTTTCTCCAAATTACTATAAGGAATTAATGCAATGCCAGTCAAAACTTAAGCACGCTTTTCTGAGAAAGCTGACTTTAAATTAATATGGAAATGCAAAGGACAAAATAACTGAAAATAAAGCAGAGATGGAAGGCTCACACAAGCTCACTTCAAGTTATTATAAATCAGCAGTCATGAAGATGGCATGGTGTGGGGGCCAGTGGAGAATACCGTAATGGGCCAGAATTGAGTCCAGAAACAAAGCTGCAAAGATATGCTCTATTACTTTCCAAACATTCCAAGGGAAATCAATGGGAAAAAGACTGTTTCTTTAATAAATGGTGATGGAACAACTGAACAGCCTTATGTAAAACATGAACCTTAATCCTTAGTTTTTTCCAGTTAAAAATTAATTTGCCCTTAAGAGTCATCATTAAGCCCTGGCTGGTGTGGCTCAGTGGATAGGCGATGGCCTGCAAACCCAAGGGTCACTGGTTTGATTCCCCAGCCGAGGCATGTAACCAGGTTGCAAGCCAGGTCTCCAGCCAGGTCCTTAGCTGGAGGCAGGTGAAAGGCAACCATACATTGATGCTTCACTCCCTTTCTTCCTCCTTCCCTGCCCTCCTCTCTGAAAATAATAAAATCTTAATAAGGTAAAAAGTCATGCCAGAGGCTAAGAGAGAATATTTGTCATAAAAATTCTGACAAAAGATTTGACTCCAGAGTATGTAAATAGCTTACAAGTCAAATATTAAGACAGCTGAATATAAAAGACAGAAGATGTGATCAGATACTTAAAAGAATATATAAAATACAAATAGTTAATAAGCAAACACAGGCAAAGATACTCAACTCAGCCTCAATGATACATTACAACATAACCACTAGAATAGCTAAAATTAGAGAATGACAGCAAGTGCTGGCAAGGATGTGAACAACTGCACTCACACATGAGAAGTAGGGCTAGAAAATGATACATTCACTTTGGAAAACAGTCTGCAGTTTCTGATGAGTTAAATATACATTTCCCATGCAACATGCTCATCGGGAGGTACCCCAGAGAAGAGAAAACATATATCCACACTAAGATTTGCACATAAATATATGTCATTTTAAATTGTAGTACATAAAATTTACATTTCAACTATTTAGAAATGTACAATTATGACATTTGAGTACATTCAAAATATTATGCAACCATCACATATTAAGCAGTCTTCCTGTTCCCCTCCTTCAAACCCTGGCAACCACTAATGTGTTTTCTGTCTCTGTGAATGTGCCTGTTCTGGACATTTCATATAAATGAAATCATACACGTGTCCTTTTATGTTTATTTTCACTCAGCTTGTTTTTGAGGGTTGTCCATGTTCCTTTATGGTCTAGTAATATTCCATTATCTGGACGAACCACATTTGGTTACCCACTCATTTAATGATGGATATGTGGGCTGTTTCCATCTTTTGACTGTTGTTAATAGTGCTGCCATGAACAGTTACATACAGTGTTTGAGTGTGTTTGAATTTTTCAGTTCTTTTGATATATGTTCATGAGTGGAATTGCTGGGGCATATGGTAATTCCATGTTTAACTTTTTGAGGAATCTCTAAACTACAGTATACTTGAAACAAGTACCTTTTATTGTATGTAAATTATACCTCAATAAACTTGCTTACCAAAACACTGTTTTTGCAGACAAGCACCAGACTCCAATAAGCACAAGAGTCTAAGGCGCACCCAGAGTGAGAATCACACCCAGCCTCTGCCTTCCTGTCTGCCCCAAAAGTGCACCCAGGAAGACAGCCCAAGCTTCACCCAATGGCTCTTAAACTCCCTGATATGTCTGAATCCCATGAGTGACCTGTGAAAATACAGAGCTTCTGACTTAGGGGGTTTACAGTGGAGCTGAGAACTTGCACTTGCAATTAGTTAGGGGATTCAATGTCATGGACATGGGACCATGCCTTAGGAAGTGCTCTCTCATGCTCCTAGTGTTCAGCAGATGTGGAGTTAAGTCAGTGTTGTATATAAAACCCTGGTCCTTGTTAGTGACTGGAGCCTCACTGCAGGAAATGACAGGCTAATTCAAGAGGGAATGTTCACAGCCCCGCTGGCAATTGGACAAGCATAAGGTCAAGGTTCCACTTTCAGTCTCAGTTTCCCAGCCCCATCCACCAGGAGATCTGGCCCCTTTCTCCTGCTCCATACAGCTGTGTCTCTTCCAGGAGGGCATCCATCCCTGCCCACGGGCTGGGCAACTCAGCTCTCCAGGCCTCCTGAGCCCAACGCCCCTGAGTGTCCACTGCTATGCTCAGGGCTTTGCCCTCCTCAGCTGCCGTAATGATTCTCTGCCACCCTGGCCCACTCTCCAGCCTCCAGACCCGAGGGCCATGCAGACTACAGGCCAATGACAGCTTTTAGAGGACAGCTGGCCTGACCCAGAAACCATTCCAATCTGCCCAACTCATCTGAAACTGGAGGATCCTAACAGGAGCTCCCCTCTTCTCCTTCCCTGCTGCTCCATCCATCTCTTCAGGACAGAGACCTAAGCCCGAGGCCTTCTTTCAACCCCCTTTGCCCATGGGGTCCTCTTCTTCTCTCATGAACACTTGCCCCCAAGACCACTCCTGAGGTCACCAGTGACCTCCATGCTGTAATGTCAAATCTCAGTCATTACCTCACTGGCCTCCTGGCCCTAGACCCCTGGCCAGGTAGTCTTTCCTCCCCAAGCACTTCCAGCCATGCGGCTTTCTCCTGACTCCCTGACCAGGCCTTCCTGGTCCATCAGCCTAAGACCTCTCTTCTCCATTTACCCACCTCCCTGGCATCTGACTCACAGTTTTAAAAAGAGCACCTCTGTCCTGGCTGGTGGCACAGTGGTTAAGGCACCAGCCTGTGAACCCAAAGGACACTGGTTCAATTCCCAGCCAGGGCACATAACCAGGTTTCAAGCCAGGACTCCAGCCAGGTCTCCAGCCAGGTCCATAGCTAGAGGCAGGTGAAAGGCAGCCATACATTGATGTCTCTTTCCCTCTCTCCTTCCTACTCTCTCTGAAAATAATAAATAAAATCTTAAAAAATAAAACAAAACAAACAAACAAACAAAAACCCATCGCCTTTGTGTTAGCATCATGCAGGCCAGGATGCTTTCACCATCTCCAGTTTTTTTGGTGAGATAAGCCTATCATTACCTTTGCGTGTATGGAGATGGAGCTTACAAGGCACTGCCTGAAGTGCTTGAATTCTTCATCTCGGCAATGCTGACCCCATCTCTCTGACTGTCTGAGTTGAGACTCTCAGGGTCACCTGGATTCTTCTATTGTTCCAACCATCCTGTTAGCTCCATTTTCATGACATACCCAGAATCTGGCCAGACCTGGGCTCCTGCCCCTTCCAGTGGCCACTCTGCCCTCTGGCCTTGCTCATATGTGCATGTCCCCCATATTCCTTCCCACTCTGCACCTCCTCCATACTACTGGCTGAGAGAGGCCCGCTGGCCACCTGATTTCAAGTCCCAAGCATCCCCAACTATTAGCTCCCTTGAGTGCCTGGACCCCACACACTTTCTTTCTCTGGAGCACTAACGCCCCATAGGTAACATAACCTAATATATCTTTCTGTAGTCGTCCATCTCCCTCAACTTAACCATAAGCTCCCAGCAGACAGGCATTTCTATCTCTTGGTTTCTTGCCATAATTGGTGCTCAACAAACATTTTCAGGGTGAGCAGTGAGGTTCCACGAAGTGGACAAATTTGTGAGTGGGGAGAGCCTTAAAGGTCCAACTCCTTCAACTCAAGAAAAATGAGCAATAGAATATCACCCACCAAGGTTACAGGCCTGCCAAGTTCCCTGAATGCCTGGGTGGCACAGCTCAGCTTGGATACGACCTCAAAGCCCCTTAAAGAACTAGGAAGCATGGGTAGCACCAGAGGTGAATGCTGAAAGGGGATTATGTTTGCCTGCATCCTGATGGCAGGTGACTCAAGACCACAGAGGCACAACCCAAGAATCAGGGTTTAGCCCAGCTACGACCTCCCTCAGCTACAGAAAACATTGGTTAACAACTGCAACAATGAAAACTCCCAAACACAAAGTGAGAACAAAGGGGCCCAGCTTTAGGCCCTTACTTTGGGTAGGCCCCTGGACATAGTGTCCCTCCAAACAAAGTCACAATACACACCTGGCAGAGCCAAAAACACCCAAATGCTTGACCAAAGCAAATTATGTTCTGGTGTTAAAAGCAACTCAAATTTCTTGCACTAGGGCAGGAAGATTTAAAAACAACAACAACAAAAAAAAACAAAAACCCAAAACTAGAATTCCACACAACCTGTACTTTTTACCTTGTGGACTTACTGTGTTTATGCTTTTTCTGTTAGTGTGGAGTAAGAAGAAAACAGACAAAACCTCTGAAAATGAGGGCAATGGCCCACAGTGGCAGGCCTTCCAGCTGACTGTGGAAACTCACCCAAGAAAGCTGACCCATCTTTGCTTTCACTTCTGAAGGGGAATGTGCTTCTCCACTAGAATGAGGACTTTGGTGGGTTTGAGGTGAGGGCCTCCCACCCCATGGCCCAGGACCCCAAACGGTACAGTCTCTGCTCCCTCTCCCATTGCCAGGTCATATACTGATGCTGAATTTTCAGAGTTTGGGTCCTGTCTACCTTCTGTCGAGGGCAGGGTATCTACCAATGTCTGTGTTTTCATGGCTTACAGAGCATTATTCACAAAGTCAGTGCTCTTGATTCATTGTGTGTCTCATTTAAGCCCCATCATCTCTCACTCTTTTTTTTAGAGAGAGAGGAAAAGAGAGAGAGAAACATCAATGCAAGAGAAACAATGATCAGTTGCCTCTCATAGTACCCAGACCAGGGATCAAATCCATAACCCAGGAATGTACCCCTGCTGGGAATGGAATTGAACTGGTGACCTTTTGCTTTGTGGGACAATGCCCGACCAACAGAGCCACACTGGTCAGGGCTAAACCATATTATTTCCATTAAGGTCTGGAGAAAGAATTATTTTTACAAATCAAATGATGTTTAAAATAAATTTATATTTAGATGTAGAAACATAGAATATTTAAAATAGGATATTATGTTACCTAATGAAGACCTCTTCTTAAAAAAATTTTAAATTACAAAAATAAATCCATTGTAAAAGAAACAAACCAAACAGAGGTATATATGAGAAATAAGTATATGCTTCTCCCCTCGTCCCCCTTTCACTCCCTGACCCCCCCACCCCCACACTTTCTCCTCCAATATACATGCACACACTCATACATGTTTTCCTCCTACCTGCCCCTAACAGTGGATGTTTTTGCTCAGAGCTGTGTCCCTAGAGCCTGGAGCAGTGCCCATTCCACTCTCTACAGCGGGCACTCCATAATGATCTGTTCCATAAAGTGTGTGACCTTTCAGATCAGTTTCTATACGTAAGTACCTACACACATGTGATGTTTTCACTTAAAATACTGGTACATTTTTTACGAAATTGCGTGTCATCCTTGCGCAGGGGCCATGCTAGTCTTCTCTGTATTGTTCCAGTTTTACTATACATGCTGCCGGAACGAGCACATGGTACTTCTTTTAAAGCAAACCTTTGAACTCTTTCATGAAATGAAGAATCGTATGGTATGCTTTTTGGGGAAAAGCAAGGTTCTTAGATTATTTTAAACATGTTTATTATGGAGATTTTGGAAGTACACAGAAGTGGACAGAACAGTATAACGAAACCTCAGTCAGGCACCCTCATACAGACCCAACAACTGTCAGTACATGGTCAGATCCCAAACACGGAATCATGTCCTCTGCAAATACTCAAGTACCTTTTCTAAAAGGTAACAATCTTTTTAACATAACCACAGTGCTGTTAAGGAATAGCATTGTTTTTTAAAATCATCATTTGAACACCAAACGTCCAACTGTCTCATAAACAGCATGATTTTTTGAAAGGAGTCATTCTTGGAAATGCTGATCTGATTGCATTTCATTCAAAGCCTGTACTCCTGGGGTGCTGCTAAGATGTGATCCAGGAGAGGGTGCAGTCTCTGATTTCCTGGATAGCACCTGAGATTTTTAAGCCAAATAATGGAGCCTACCCCACTGGACAAAGGCTCACACAGGTGTGTAGGTGTGGGCATAGCACTGGGGCTGCTGGAGTGCCATGGGGCAGCAGCAGGGAGCCGGTCCAGGCCTGCATGCAGGAAGGTCAGGCAAGAGAGAAAGTGACCCGCTTCAAAACACTGGGATAAGCCAGTTTCCTGGTCCCAAGGAGAACTTAACTGGCATGCTGAAATTGCCACCCTAGCTCTAGGCAAGGCCCAACAGCAAGCAGGCTGGACATGGCTATGAGTCATGTCATCTCTAGTGCAGAGGAGTCAGACCAACCTGCCTGCCCTTGGTGATGCCCTGAGCCGTGCCCTGAGACAGCTAGAACAAACAGAAACAGGGGAGAGAGGACCTCCCACCATATTCCTGTCACTTTTTGGGCCACTTTTCTTCCTACCTTCTCTTCCATTCTGGAAGGCGAAAGGTCAAGGGAGAAACAGTTGTCCCCAGCAGAGAATATGAAGGTTCAAAGTCTTTCTCTCAAGGATAACCTTAAACAGTCAGACGATGACAAATTCATTTATATATATTTTACACAGCCTGCCTCATCCCCCACCACCCTGCCACCCTTTATTCCTGGTTGTTGTTTCTAGAAGAGTCCAGGGGTAGGGGATGGGGATCACTGGACTGACACCCTAACTTCCCAGGAGTTCTTTTAACCAAGCCAATTCTTAGCTTGAAGGGGAAAGTGGATATAAATTATGAAATAACCAGGAAGCTAGTTCACTGGTACAGCTACAGGGGCCTAACCCCAGGGACACTGGGAACACCTAAGAGACATTAAGTCCCTTGAGCTCTGGCCCTAGGCTCATCACACAAGACATCAAGAAATGGATCAGGAGGAGGTTCTGTAGCCACCCTCCCAGCCCCACCCACCTCTCCCTCACCACCAGAAATGAGACATAGAAGAAGGGGATGGGAGGCCTGGGCCTGTTCATGCTGGGTGTAGGAGAAATGGATTCCCTCCAAAAGCACGGAGACAACCATTGATCTCTGCAATGCATTATTGATTTTGCTGTGTGCTGGCACTGATGAATAGTCCTCCCCACTCAGAGCTAGCCATCAGTGTGCATTCCCAAGCACTGGCCTAGACATCTCTGCCCAGTGTGGTGAAAGCACTTGAGATGAAATTGGCCTCCGACTACTCACATGATGGGGCTCATATCTCTCCCCTCCAGAAACACTGAGGTATGGCTCTGCACCCCACACTTCAGCCCAGCACTCAGGGCAAGACCACCACAGCACCTTAGTCACCAGAGAAGTCTCTGCAAGGCTCCATTTTCCAACAGATGTGTGCTAGTCAGGAGGGTGAGCTGAGGAACTCAATGGTACCATTTCAGAGGGCAGCCACATGGCAAAGCCCATTGTGGAAGCCAGTTCCCATCCCATGCCAGCTCAAGTCCTGCAACACCCTGCAAGGGAGGGACCCAGCAGAAATGCCTCTCAGCTCTAGCCATTAGTTTTTATTTCTTGATTTGATTTACCTGCTGGGTATTCCACAGACACATATCACCAGTCTGAGGGGCTGGCCCCCTAGGAGGGCTGTCCTTGCCCACAGAAATGCCTAGTGTATCCCCTCATTTCTTAAGTTTTTTCCCCTGGTAGCACATGGTGCCTAGGCTACTCAGAGCAGGCCTGCTTTATTCTTCTTAACTCTTGCGAGCGATGTGCACAGACACCAACCGTTCAAGTGACAATTGGGGCATTATCTCTTCCAGAATCCTGGCCCCTCGGCTGCTGCCTGAGTCGTCCTATATCTGGGACACAGTAATCATGCCCAAACAACAGCACCCAGCCAGCCAGCAGGCAGGCTCCAGGCCTGGGGCAGATATGAAGTGATAGGCCAACCACACGTCACTTTACTCCCTGGGAATTTCCACTTGGTGGCACCTAGTGGGTTTGAATAGACTTAGAACAGGAGGGTCAGCTGTTGGGCTACAGGCCCTAAGTCAGGCCTGGCCACCAAGGCCTGGGATGTGCTCCATGTAAACGCACGTTTACAAAACAAAAGCAAAGCCACTCCCTGTGGTACACACTCCAGAAAGCAAGGCCCAGCCCTCAACTACAGACCTCATTTTCAGTGAACTATCCACCCGCGGACTCCCGTGCAACCCCACTACCCAATACTAAATCAAATCAATGAACAGGACGACCACGACCCAACTCCCCTTTCCATGACTGCAATGGCAAACCCCCAGCGGACTCAGCAGCCCTCCACCCGCCACGCAGCTCACCAAGCTGCTGCAACAGGTGCAGCCAAGCTAAGGCTGGCGATTCTCCTTGACTTGACTATTCTAGAATCACTCAGCCAAACCCTAAAGGGAGACAAGGCCTGAAGCACTCCAGACCGGGACCGACCTGCCCCACCTGTCTGAGTGCACGGCTCCGGATCCTGGGTGGCGGCCTCCAAGACAGAACTAGCCGTGGGGCCTCGCCAGGCCGGAGTGGCCAGAGTCGGGCCGCACTGGCTGCAGCAGGGCGGGGATGCGAGGCCAGGAGCGCGGCGGGCCTAGGCTGGGCGCGCCTTCCCCGGCTGCCGGCCTGGGTCTGCAGCGCGCCCCACGCCCCCGCGCCCCGCAAGCCTAGCGGAGCCACCTGCACGCTCGAGCCGGAAGGAAGCCTGGGAGGGGAGGAGGCTAGGGGGCCCGAGGACAGTCCCGCCGCCCCGCGCACCTGCCGGGTCCGCGCGCTCCCTGTGCCCGCCGGCCCTCACCTGCAGCGGAACGTGCTGGCGGTGCCTGGCCGACGCGCGCGGGCGCAGGAATGGCGGCGACGGCGGCAGCCGCGGAGGCGGAGGCCGAGGCCGGGTGCCGAGGGACGGCGTGGAGGGGCGGCGCAGGGATGCTGCGAAGAGCGAGGGCGCGGGGCCGACGCGGGAGGGAGCCGGCAGGACGCCGCGCAGGCCCCTCCTCCGCTCGCCGCCTCCCCGCCTCCCAGCCTCCCCCTCTGCGCCTCTCCTCCTCTCCCCTCCCCCCTCTCCCCTCCTCTCGGCCCCGCCCTGCCGACTCACCTCCCTTCTGCCCTTTCGAAACCCCCATCCTTTTTCCTTCCCCTTTCTTCACCTTCCTCCGCTCCGCTTTTCCTCCGCCCGGAGTTTCCCAGAGGCTGCCTGCTCGTGCCCTGGGCCTCTGTTGGGTTCCGCAGGAGCTCTGATCGAGTGCCCATTTACCCCTCCTTACCACCTGCGAATGGGCCAACTTGCCTTTTCTGGGAACCCCGCCAGATTTCACCCTTTCCAGGCCCCCCGAATCCCCAAGGTTCCAGCCCCCCAGGCCCTGGTACAGCTGTGCTGGGGACCTCTTGCACAGTGTGTGAGAGAAGCATGTGGGCCTCCAGGCCACTTGTGCGGTTGATTTTAAGCAAATCTGACTTCAGGCAAAAACACTTCAAACTAGGCCCTCTGTCATTTTCTTGGGTGAGGCAAGCAGGTGCCTTCTCCAGACTTGTTTTACGCAGCCCTTCTGCACCCCTGTGCCAATACTAAGTGTTGCCGTCTTCTATATCTGATGGCAAAGGGTTCCCAAGTGCAGTCCCTAGTAACACACGTTTGTACTAAACCACGGTTGTGGGGCCCTGGGTGTCCTCAGAACACTACTCGGCTCTGTGGGGAAAGAGAAGCAATGGGCCTGGGACCATGCTGGTCTGATAGGTAGGCCACTTGAAGGATGCTGACCCGAGAAAGGGACACAGTTCCTGAGTCAGGAGTCAGGGTTCGTGCTCACCAGGCCTGGCCTGCACTCTGTGGGCTGCAGTGCACTCATGGGAGCCAGAGGCCACTTTTCTAATGACCACTGGCTGCTGAGAGCCAGAGCTGGAGTTTTGAAATGAAGCCATTCCTAAATGATCAGTAATAGCCCCAGAGCCATCAGTTCCCTTCAGGGGCCTCCTGCCTTTCCCTGCTGGGCTGCCCCCAACTGTCACCCCCAACCCTTGGCCCTAAGACCTTAGGACCAGTGAGCTGACAATGGGCCAACAAAGACCAAGATGGTGAAGCAAGTGCACAAGGTGTAGACAGGGTTGGGTGGGAGCTCACTCCCTCCTTCTGTGGGTGGGAATCATGATCCTGAATCTGATAAACTCCTGTTTGTCTTGGCTGTGATGCTTCCAAGGTAAACTTGGGAGCCCTGTCCTGACCTCCCTAAGGTAAGGAAAGGGTGACCATCTCTAGAGTCAACTGCACACCAGGGAGGAATTGCCAGAGAGTTCACAGCACCGTGTGTCCACATCAGTGTGGGGAACTATGCGGGAAGTGGGAGTGATGTCCTTCCCAAGCTCCCTTCCAGCTGGAGGTGTCTGTAGAGTCTATGTCTCATCTCATGTAGATTAAAGCTTGATGGAAAAGAATTAGGGCAGAGTTGTTTTAACAGCATCCCACAACAAAAATAGAGACCTTCTCTTATTGATAAATACAAGCATTGTAGAGATTGGTGTGTGTCGGGTGGGGGACACTCTTCTGTATTGTTTACTATGTGGACACATCTAGAGCACAGAATCTTGCTTGGTGTCTAAGGATAGCAACCAATGGGCCATGGAAGGGTCATTGACACACTTGAATACTTCTACCTGGAAAATGGATGTGTGGTGCACAGAACGGTGGAATCCAAATATTTTCAAACAATCCTAGAAGGATTACCCTGTGGGGCAAGGAAAAGCAGAAGGAGGACAGATGGGTGGAAATTAGATTAGAGAGTAGGTTTCTGCCCACTGTGAATCCTTTCTGGCAGATCTGCCTGCCAAAGGACCTGGCCACCCCTGGAGAAGTGTGTCCTTTCAGGGTCAGTGTCTAGACAGGTTCTGGAACTACCATAGGGTCTGCTGGAGGGGCCTGCAGCTGGGGGATGGTGGCTGGGACCACTTCCAGCTGTTAGACCCATTCCATGCTTTCTTAAACCGCACCCACAACGCAGGTCCTCCAACTCTTCCTACTCCCTCTGCAGAGCAAGCAACTCTGGCAAGGAAGAGGCTAGTTAGTATACCTGGCGTGGAGCCAACGCTTCCTGATTCAGGATCTTTACTCTCAAACCTCTCCTGGTCTGTTTCTTCATTTGTGTCAAGGAGACAGTCTATGAGATGATGGCAGTTCCCACCACCCAGCATCGGGTAGGTCCTCCTTTCCTATGGACTTGCTCGGGTCATGCAAAGAGATCAAGTTTGTTTTTCGCTCTTATTGTCACTGTTCTACCTTCTACTATTGGACATTTTAAATATGTCTATAAACCAGCCAAATGACTTCCCTTCCCCACATTTGGGATAGCGATCTGGAGTCACTCCTCATTCCCCCAACACTAATTTGAAAAATATCAAAGACCAATTGGAACCAATCCTTCTTCAAGCTTCCCCAGAAATGCTGAGTCACATTTGTAAAGTGTCTCTGCATTTCCCATTGGCATGTGGACACCATCTATGTGCAGATGAGCACAGCAACTGCCTAGGTGATATTTAAATTCTATAGAAAAAGAAACTCTGTGTGGCAGCACAGGCTCCCCTCAGCTCCTGCTATCACCCAAGTGGACGTGCGGGGAGATACACCATTTTGTGGCCTCTGCTCCTCTGTGTGCAGTGGAACATGTGTGTGGTGGGGTGGGAGCAGCCAGGGGTAGTAGTCCAGATAGCAGGGTTGGAGAAAGTGGCTGGGTACCATCCCACCTGGAACTGGGGGAAAACTGGAAATTGGGATTGCAGAACAGGATGCTGGTGTGGTGTCTGGGCTGATCACTCACTTAACCAGAGCTGGCATCCTCATTCATCTGCACCAATGGTGCCTTTCTGACCCCCTAAGATCATCGATGCCACCTGCTACAGAGCCACCCCACTTCTGTGTTCCCCCTGCCTTTGCAAGTGTCCATTAGGCGTTATAGACCCTATTCAGCCTGGTGTCGTTACTCCAGCCCCAGCCACATATCCCAGCCTAGCAGAGTGTCCCCTCCCAGTGTGATGCCACTTCTCCCTCTCTCAATTACAGCCTGCACCAGGGCCCACTAGTCTTTTCCTTGTATCTTTCTCTTTGAGTGGCCTTCATTTTGAGTTTCTAGAACTTGATGAAGTCTATTGACCTCTTTTCAGGGTACTGATTTTAAATACGTAATATAAAATACAGGATTAGAAAGGAAACTTTGTATACTGAAAGTCAGTTATGAAAATATTTTAAACTGTGATCAGTTTGCTTTATTTACACATTGAATAACATAGGAGGTCTGTCCTGAAAGTATTGGCCAAGTAAACTGTTTTAATTATATTGACATTGGCTCGATACTTCTGGGACAGACCCGTATTATAGCAGCAGGTCCGATAACTAGTCCAAAGTTGTGATCAACTGCCTGGTGTTTTAAGATGTGATGTGAAAACATCTGTGATTTCTACTGGGAAAGGTGCCACCTTTGGCGAACATGACAAACTTTATTCTGTTGCCTGAATCTGTACTTGGACGAAAACCTTGATTTCAGTTAGAGGTTACTTGTAGTGGGTTGGGGAGAGTAATTTTTTCCTATCCATTCTACCTGGATGGACTGTTCAAAGCCTATCCTGATTAAAAATTATTATTTTAAAGGGAGGGGATTTTGGATCACCAGCATCAAGCACAATGTTTGTGTACAGTTGCCCTCAAACATATTTATTGCATTAATGAAGGAGACAGGACCCTTAGCTGCAAGTGACAGAAGTTCAGCTCAAACTCTTGGCTCACTCCCATAAAAAGGTGCTGCAGGTATAGTTGGATCCAGGGATGGAACTGCTGTGGTTGTCTTCCTCTTGCTGATGCCTCTGCTTCTGCCTCTCTGATTGGCTCTAATTCTGCTTAGCTATTGCTTTCACTCTCTCCTGACAAAGGGTTGTTGGCAGTCTTGGTCTAAAAGGATGACAAAGATTCTTTTGCGCCATACTGCAAATCCTGCGGAAGGACTTTGGTTGGCTTGGTTGGGTCTCCTGCCAACCTAATCATCATCACCCTGGACGGGGATGGGGAGCCAAGACTGGTCAGACTCGGGCCATGTGCACACACCTGGGGTGGGTGTGGTTGATCACCTCGCAGAATCTCAGTTGCTGGGTAGATGGTGCTGAGTAGACAAAAACAACACCGGTCAGCTATGTTTGAGCTAGAGGGTGAATGAGCAATCACAGTGCATTCCTTTGAAGGAAGGGTTTCCTGCTGTAATAAAGAGACCTAAAATATGGTAATTTAACCAAGAAACAAGTTTATTTATGTCTTATATAACATGCCAGAGATGGACAGCAGAACAGGACTACAAGGCAGCTGTGTATCCTCCAAGTTGATGTCACAACCCATCTGACTACAGGGAGGAAGGGCACACTCCCAGGTTCAAGGGCATGAACAGGGAGCACACACATCACCCCTGTCACATCCTGGTGACTAGGACATACTCATGGGCTGTGTGTAGTTTACAGGGAAGCTTGGAGATGTAGTTGCTCACCAAGTGGCGGCATGCACTCAGCTAAAATTCCAGTACGTTGAAGAAGGGGAAAGTAGATCTGGGTGGACACTTGGGAAGTGCCATACACCCTCCAGTGTAATTAGAGCTGTAATAAATGTAAGTAGAACACTATTCACCCACTGGAATAGCTGAAGTTGAAAATATGTGTTGGTGAGAATGTGGAGCAAATGGAATTCTCATGCATGCTGATGGAAGTGTAAAATGGGGCAGCCGCTTTGGAAAAATATTTAGCAGCACCATGAAAGCTAAAATACGTATGCCCTAGCAATTCCTCTTCTAGGTCTATACCTGGCAAGATTAAGTGCAATTTGTTTGCCAAAAGACATGCTTTGTCGTTCTACCCAAATCAGGAACAATCATAGTGGACATCAATATTAGAGAAGCAAAGAATCCTGGTATATTCAGAGTGGAATACTTTTCAACAACAACAAAAAAAAGAACTCCATGCAACAAAAGGGTTAGGTCTTTTAGATATTGGTCTGAGTGAAAGCTGTCAGACACAAAGAACCCACACTGCATGTTCTGTCTATACGAAATCCTAAAACAGGCAAATGTAATCACTAGTGATTGTTGACAGATATCCTTCACTCTTGGGCAGGTTTTGATAAGAGAAGTCACCATGGACACTATCCATATTCAATAGCAGCCTATGTGGTGGTTAGTCTCAAGAATAGATATGCCAAAATCCATTAAGGATGACATCTAAAATTCCTCTAGCACTGACAATGTCTGTATTTTTGTGTTTGTTAATTACAGTTCAATCAAAATATAAATATGCAAAAAAGGAAAATGTTATATCATTAAAATGGTGTTGACTCAACTCTCTGGAGGACCTGCCCACTGGAATCCTCCATCCCACTGGAGCATTCCTGTTGGACAGAGGCTGCTGGCAGGCAGGGTTGGGTCCTTGACACTGAAGACCTTGAGCTTCCCAATACCAGCACACACGCAGGCTGGCCCCATGGTCCAGACCAAAACAGCACCAGGTTGGTTATGATTACTCTTCACCCCTTGTTTCCTTCTCAGGCAGGATTTGGACCCGTTGGTGCTTTCTACACACAACCACGTCAGAAGGCATTGTGCAAACACTGGCAATGATCAGACAATGTGGTGGGTAAGCCACCTGCCCAGGGAACTACAGGCCTCTCACTTTCACACCCTCTTCAACTGCCAGTTCTTCTATCTGTTGGCTGGACCTGCGACAGGGAGCTCAGTGATCCAGACTCCCTTCTGATTAATCAGGGATTTAGAGACCACCAAGAATTGGATGCTTCAAAGAGAAAGGTTGAAGGCCTCATCGCCCTTAGTACTATCCTGTGTTTTGTCTCTATGACTTTACTCACTCAAGCCTCCTGGCAATGAGATGGCTTCCTTCCTGCAGTGTTGCCCAGAGTCTGTGTACCTGTCTGTCCCTTCAGTGAAGATCCTTCAACATATTTGGTGGAGGCACTAACCAAACCCTGAGTGCATGTTGTTTATTTTCCAGCAGGAAAGAGGAAATAGTCAGCTTTGAATAAAATCATCACATGTTCACAAATGACTGCAATCCATCCCTTATGGTCTATTTTTGAAAGGTGATTTTATGAGGAAGCCAAACTGAAAGATTTTTTTTTCTAAGAACTCTGCATTGGCTAGAAGAAATTAAAAAAATATTTTCAAGTCAGGCCACTGTCTAAGCATTATAAAATCATGAGATCCACCACCTTCTGGCCCCACCCAGGGGCTGTCTCCATCTCCTCCAGAAACACGACAACCCTCCCCAGTACTAACACCTCACACTTGCTTTCGAAGTACCTCACTGGCATTTTATTCAACAGAAGCAAAATCATGTTGAAAGAGAGTATGTTTGCAAAGATTGAGTTTTAATCAAAATTATGGTGAAAGTTTCTATTATTGAGGCATAATACAAGAGTAAATAAGACATTTAAAAGGAGATACTAGTGGAAACCTTGGTTTCAGCAGAAAGTATCCAATTATGTTGAACTATATCTATTATGCTTTAAAATTATTATGCAAGCCCTGGCTGGTGTGGCTCAGTGGGTTGGCACTGGGCTGTGAGCCCAAAGGTCGCTGGTTCGATACCCCAGTCAGGGCACATAACCAGGTTGCAAAGCCATATCTCCAGCTAGCTCTGTAGCTGGAGGCAGGTGAAAGGCAACTATACATTGATGTTTCTCTCCCTTTCTTCCTCCCTCCCTGCCCTTCTCTCTGAAAATAATAAATAAAATCTTTAAAATAATTATGCAAAAATGTCAAAAGTAGTCAAATTAAATAGAAGTACAGAAAGAAACAAAACAAGAAGTGACAACCCTCCTTTCTCTCCTACTTTCTTGGACAATCTTAGTGCTTTTTCTCCAGGCCTTGCTTCCCTGAGAACAAGCATGTAAGTATTAATGTTCCCTTATAAAAAACCTGGTATATGAAAGAATGCTCAACATCGCTAGTCATCAGAGAGATGCAAATTAAAACTGCATTAAGATACCACCTCACACCTGTCAGGATGGCAATCATCAACAAATCAACAAAAAACAAGTGTTGGCGAGGAG